>OY735145.1:0-24577 GCA_963457615.1 Nicrophorus investigator | reverse complement strand
CTGGTCTTTCATTTATGTGTGCGGAAGAGTGTGTGCGTGTACAGTTATATACACACACACACAACCACATATATATATATATATATATATGTATGGAAACAACAGACAATCTTTGGAAGTGAGGCGCCGTTTTTCTGGTTAAAAAAAAACGCGAGTCTGCATAAATAAAACTTTCTTTTTGCGGGCGCTTCGATTTTTTTTGTATGTGACGAAATAGAAGAATGAAGAAAAAAGAGAAAATTATTATTTATTTGTTTATTTCTTGTTTTGTCTTTTATTATTATTAACTATTATTATTATTGATAATTTTATTTCGATTGTTTTTATTTTATCTTCCATTTATTATCGTGTATGTCTATATTATATATATGTACATTCTTGCAGTTTTTTTCGTGTTTTTCTATTCAGATTTCCTACCACAAAATGACTAGTCACACCTGGTCTGTGCGTATGTGGTAATAGCTCCAATCCATTATATTATCATTACAAGAAGAAGAAGCGACGCGGAGTCGGCGTTTACAAAATATTAAAAAAAAATATATGATAATTATATATCGTTTGTTATATTTTCTACGTGTGTTTGTAATCTCTATTTATCTATTCTCTCTCTCTCTGTCCAACTGTATTTGTCTCTATCTCTTTCTTTTGCCCACTCTGTCTCCCGAAGACGCACTATCGGCACACCACGCACTATCTGTGCGTGTGTAAATTCTTTCAAAATTGTCCTTTATTTATTCGGTGCAAACTGTTTTGATCGAGATGGTGATGGTGGGAAAGAAAAGGAGATGAATTCAAAAACAAAACTTTCTTTTCGCGTCGTAAACCATTAACGGCAAAAATAAGTAACAAAAGAAAACCTAAACAGCAAAAAAAATGTGAAGATAAGGTGAAAAGCAAGCGACAAGGATGTTTCAGTCATAAAGTGTGTATAATATATATATTTAATGATAATATTTAGAAAGGTATGAATTATTTAATAAACTTTTTAAAACATTTACATCGCCGCTTTCCAATTTTACAACTGGATCCTCGTTCATGACTTCTTTTTAATTGTAATAAAAGCGAGGATTTTGTAGTTCTTTTTGTATGTTTCGCTACTTTTACCACTGTTCAATATTAAGCGATTAAGATTTTTAAATTTGAATTTTTTGAGAATGATTTCGGTGTGTAATGTTGGTTGCATGGCGATGGAGGTAATTGCAGATTCCTGTAATAAAAACTTTTGAAATAGTTGCGCGTGTCATGTGAGTGGGGTTGTCATAGGTTAAAAACCGTTCTTCGTCGATCAGCCGGTTTGCCTTCTCAGACAGATTGTAACAGAATCGAATATAGAAGATAGTTGAGAGGGAATTACGAGAATGTCGTCGACGAAGAGTTACGTGGTGTTTTTTCTGCTGGCAATTGTAGCCGTCGCGGCCACCGCCGATCTGGAGAGCGTCAACGACGACGAACTGCTGAATCTTATTAGAACCGAGAAATACGTGGTCGTTCTATTCAGTGAGTACGAAAATGTGATATACGATTCTCGATAATAGCACGTTTTGCAGCTAAAAGGGATTGCGATGCCTGCGACAATTGGGAGAATGAGATGTTCGGTTTGAGGGAAGATTTGGTGGATTCTCTGGGAGCATGGGTTGTCAAGGCACCCAATAGTCAGATGACTAGATTATACAGTCCAACCAGGGAACCGGTGCTCGTCTTCTTCAGACACGGCGTGCCTTTGCTCTACGATGGTGCGTAATTTTTAAAAGGAGAGACATACGAGTATTCAAATTTAATTGTTGATTATTATATTAGGCCCTCTGAACGATGAGTTAATCTTGCACACCTTCACTCAGAATATGGAGCCACTGGTGAAGGAGCTGAACGATGAAACCTTTGAGCATCTCACTCAGGTGGCTACAGGTGCCACAACTGGGGATTGGTTTGTCATGTTGTAAGATGATGTTTCAAGTATGCAATTTTGGAATGCAATATTAATACATCTGATGATGATTGCAGCTACACTAATGATTGCGTGGATTGCCAGAGATTCCAAGCTCAATGGGAGGCGGTCGGGGCTCAATTAAAGTCACGTTTGAATGTGGCACGGGTGAACAGAGGTAGCAGCGGCGCAGCAACTGCACGTCGTTTCGACGTTTTTCACGTCCCCGCGTTCGTTCTGTACGTTTTCCTCGTAACGAGCGAATTGTATTTGTTCAATTTTAAAATTCTTTTGCAGCTTCCGGCAAGGAAAGATGTACAAATATAACATACACAAGTACGATGTGCCGTCGTTCGTGTCGTTCGCTCGTGATTGGTACAAGAATGTCAAGGCGGAGCGAGTGCCCCTCCCCAAAACCCCATTGTAAATTTACCGTCGTCCCGCGCGCGCATATTTTCTTTCCGACGCTAAATTCTGTTTTCGTTTCAGCGATGATTTGACCGCGCTGATCGCCGATTATCTGAGAAGCAATCCGTGGCTGTGGATGGTCGGTATGTTCACGTTCGTTGCCGGACTGATTGTGTCCCTGGTCTTGAAATGTAAGCAAGCCAAGAAGGTTAAGGAAACGAACAAGTCCAAGAAGAAGTAATAGGAAAACTTCCTTTCCTTTTCTCTCGTTTTCTTTAATCTTTCATTTATCCTCTTTTTTGTTTTGTTTTTGCTACTGAAACTAAAACAGATGAAAATATTGAAAGAAAAAGAGAAGAAAAAAAAACAAGAAAACTTTTATTGCTAATAATAAAAAGAAGTGATTTGCACTATTCTTTGTATGTGTGCACACATTGATTTAATATAAATAATGTTATACCTTTATTGCCCTTGAAATGAGGAAGCGCATCACATTTTCCAATAGGAATTTGCAAAAAGAAAATTAATAATAATTCAGAAGGTGCATAGTATTGCATGGAGTTGTGTCCATTTACTATTTTTTTTTATTCTCACCCACAGTAATAATAGTAGTAGCAGTAGTGGTAGTAACACATAATTGGTAATAAGTTAATTGTCTAAGTAGAGAAGTGAGTATGCTAGACTGTGTCGACCAGGTTGATGCTGAAGATGTTGTTGGGGTCCTGCAGACTGGCCTTTACGTTGTTCTCAAACTTCGTCTTTATGTTGGAGAATTCCATCATATTCTTGGGTTTGCACGCCAACCAATAACGATCGAATTCGTAGAAGAGGTAGCAGTAGAACTGATGGAAAACGCGAACGCCGGGCACCGTTTTGCACGCGTTGTAGACGTAAGTTTTTGCGTGGCCGTCCCTCAGCAGTTGCCAGGCCATGCTAGTCAGATTTATGCCGACGATGGCGAAGGCGTAACCGTGCACCGGGTGCATACTGTGCGAGAGCACGTGACTCGCCGGTCCGTTGCCGTATTCGCTCGCAAAGAATAACAGGTTTTCCAATCCAAGAAGCCCCATGCCTCTGAAATCCGTTTTCGGGTCGTCCCCTTGGAACCCTATGTCCTGCCACTGCTTCGTGATCCTGCTGGCGAGCATCTCGTCGGGTCGGAGCGCCTCCCACAGCAGCATCAGCTTTCGCTCGTGCTCCGCATTATCGCAGTCGTACGTTGTCCGCCTTAAGCTCTCGACGTCGGCGAGCAGTTGCCTGTAGCCCCAGATCTGCTGGATGCAGTGACCGAAGCTCTTCACGAATTGAAAGTGAACCCTCGGGTTGATCCGCTTCACCAGAAGCACCGTGCTCACGGCACCGCTCACTATCTCCTTGCCATTCTGACCGACGAACCTGTGATTGTCGCTGACGTTGTTCAGATGGGCGATCAGCTGTGCAATCTGCGGGGACCTGGACGCCCCCAGAGATCTCTCCACCGCTCTCACCCTAGGCGCGCCGCTCACCGCTCCATAGCAGATCCTCTGCAGCTCGCACAGACCCGTCGTCTTCCGCAGGAACCACTTGTATATCGGCCTCACGTAATACGAGACGAATAACCATATGTACGAATACATCTCGACCATCTTCGCCGCCAGCTCACCTCGAAGCACCAACACCACCGAAATGTTGTTGTTTTGCTGCTGCTGCTGCTTCTGCCGCAACGAATCCAACCGGAATGAAATTAATCTAGCTGGCGGATTGATAACCGCATATCCTTCACCCGTCGCCGCAGCAGTCGTCGTTTGTCATAAGCAGATTTGTTTGTATCCTTCGTCCAGCAGGCGGGTCACTAAGACGTGTTCCTCCATTTAACGGTTTCCTTTGAACTACTCCGAAAGGCGACCACCCCTCGTGCACCAAACCCCATCATCCTGCCGGAAATAGGCAGCACTAGTTGCATTCATGCTAAATGTAGCAAGGTACTTCCAAGAGGGAACTAACTTTTTAAATAAAAATATATATATATATATTTATGTATGTAAATATTGATTTTATTTAAAAAAATAAAATATATGTATATATACTGACACGCATACAAAAATATTAAATAAATTAAAATTTTATAAAATGCAATCATTTTGATTTTGACTCGATTCTGAATCGACCGCTATTCGAGACGTACAATCATGCTCGTTATCCTTGCGAGAAGCGGTTGGAAGATGTCGACTTGCAGATCATTCCAGTTTCGTTTCAGCGTCGTTTCGACCAGTTTGAAATCCGAGATGCCCGGTTCGTATCTGCTCACTCGCATCGTGAACACGAACATCGCCTTCTTGACGACCGGACTGACCTCGTCGCATAGGCTGTGGAATGCTTGCGCTGCGACGCCCGGTACCCTCTCCAATCCTCTGACCACCATCACCGATCTCTCCTCCAGGTCCTTCCTGTATTTCTCGATAATCAGACCGTAATCCTCTTTGACTTCTCTGCTCTGCAGTTCCCTCAACGGTACATCGATTGCCTCCGTCTTCGCTCCACTCAGATTGCAGCTCGCATAATTCGAGACAGTCGTAATCAACTCGTCGACATCCGATTCATCCATCTTTCTGTAAAGGAACAGAAGCACGGATGGTTTATGGAACCGCTTGCATTCATCTATTCCCACTCTCAGGTTGTCCACTATCTCCATATTATGGGTCATCACCGCCTTGCATTTGTTTGCATCGTGATTACCCGAATAGCTGAAACCCATGTAAGTGATGACGATACACGCACCAAACAAACCAGCATAAATTATCCAAAACTGAGTGCTGTTGTAGCTTGCCGAAGGCTCACTCTCTGTCTTATCCATTTCATCCCACCCAGACTCATTCATGGCATTGTTTTCACTTTCAGACTCGGAGTACTCGTCCTCCTCTTCCACCACCAACTCTACTGCGTGCTCTTCATTATCACGCGTTTCCATCGGCTCCTGCACCTTAAAATGTCGTCGGCGTGGCGATTCTCTATCGTTGACGCGATGAATGCTGCTTCTACCACTCACCAGACCTGCCTGAAAGAAATAACTATAAACACTCAAACGATACATCTATGCAGCATCGGTGTGTATGTCTCAGAAATTTACCATCGTTCACGACTCGTCGGCACAACGCCTATCAATAAAGCCGTTTCGTTATCTATCGATAGTTAAAGGGAATTTCGCCCGCATCTGACAGATGCTGCATGTTTTCGCACAGACGCACGTGACTTTGACAGTTCAAGTATAGGCAACAGTGCTTACTCGATCGCATATATTGTTGCATGCAATCGTCGTACCAATCAATGTTTTTGCAATGTTTTAATTATAATTATGTTTCCATAGTAACTCAGGCTAGTTTAATTATAAAGGCAGTGGCTGGCGAAATTGCGCAAACAGCGCAAGCTAATTGAAGCGAGGAGAGGAAAGAAGAAGAAGAAGAAGAATTATAATTATCATTAATTTACTAAATATCTATTTCAAGTTTTAGCGGTTTCGAAAGGTGTTTACCATCGAAAGGTAAGGAGGGTCGTGAGATCCAAAGCACACGTCCCAAGAAATGCAAAAATAATCATAATAATAATAAGAAGAAGAAGAGCTAGCGATGATAATTGTATGATTTATTTTGCAGAATCGCATGACGGTGTATAAGAATATGCATGGAATTGCGCATTCCTGGAACAAATTGCATCATCGAGTTTTCCGTATTATTGAGCGTTGCACATGTACGAACGGTTGATTGGAGGGTTGAGAGGGGAGACAAGGCGGCGGCAGCATTGGAGGAGGAGGTGAAGGAGAAGGTGCAACAACACCACCATTACGACCATTACCGCCATCATCACCAATATCGTACCATCGAAGGGGCTCGCGCATGACGTAGAATCGTGAGTGGAAGAGAAGAAAGAGAATCGAAGTAAGCATTACAATTCAAAGGTAAGACCAACGCGCACGCCTATTTAAGTATGTCCATATAATATTATTGTTTGTGATTGCTGTCAGTCAGAGCGACGGAACGCACGAACAGCTGTCAGAGAGGATAACGAAAGAAATAGGAAGAACTTAACAAGCTGGATACAGGTTAGTTTCATCCATCCCTCTTCTGCTTTTCTTGTTATCATTAATAATAAACGTTGTCGTCCTCAACATACTCATCCGTCACAGGTGGTGGTGTTGTTGTTGTTGCTGCTGCAATAATTGCACAACATGATCCATATCTACTTGACGACTATAACACGACACGTTGAACGTAACTCGATAACAATAAGAAACTCACTGCTGCTTTTGTTTCCGCGACCCAAAATTGGAGCACCACCAATCCGATATTTTTTTCGCTCTCAGCTGGCATTAGATACGACATATGTCTTTGCTGACGTACATTTATGTCTCTCTGTGTGTGTGTGTGTTACTAGAATAATAAACAATAGAGAAAACATATAGTACCTGTACCTCGTCGTTGCTAGGCAATACTCGGAATTACGTTTCCGAGAAGACCCAACATTGACACTGGGTACTATGGCAACAGGTATCCGGAGGTAACCGGTAAAGGTGATTAAAATGTAATTAGCAACAGACGCAATAATTACATATCTTCTCGAACGTTTACAGGCTTTTTAGTTTTTCGTCGGTTTGGAAAACTTGTCTCCTTTTATCGCGCGAATTGATAACACGATAGAGAGGAGACTAACCACAGACTAACATTTGTCATTGAGTTTTTAGCTGTTTTTTTTTCTTTTCCTTTTGGCAAGCAAATATATTATTCGTGTTTATGTAAGATTGAGCGAGGGTGTGTGTGTGAGAGAGAGAGAGAGAGAGAGAGAGAAAGAGAGAGCGTAAAATATAGAGATAATAGGGATCAATGAGATTAAGTATAGGCGGCGTTGTTGTTGTTGTTCTTGTGTTGTTGCCATGGAATGCGCCAATTCGATAATGTTGTGTACTCTTGGCTCTCTTGATTATTACACAAACACACCACAAACACACATGTGTGTAAAATAAGAAGAGCAAAAAAAAGAAATCGAGCGATGTTGCAATTGTATATTTATTGCGAAAACTGAATTTTATTTGTGAAATTTATCTCTCGCGATTAATTATCGCTCTAATTATATAATCAAATACTTTACGAAATACATTTCGATACTCCAATGCGTCCATCCAAACACCGCGTTAGGTCAGCAGAACGTTCAAATGCTTCTTCCGCTTTAACAAATAAATAATAACACTCGACATTTCCATTTTATTATTGCTAACTAGATAGAATCGTTTTACTCGATTATTTTGTTGATTTTTAATATGATTTAATAGTGTTTGCAGGCGATGTCAAAGGGGAATCGGTGCGGCAGCAGCAGTCATCGTCGTCGCCGACGATAATAACAAAGGTAACGACGCAAGCAGCAGCAGTAATTGCATCTTCGTCAAGTGACGGGACTTGTAGATAAAAGGAATCGCGATGACGGAAGGTGGTGACAGCAGATCGCTAGGAGGAAGAGGCGGTGGCATATCTTTGCCGATGTGGATGAAATCTACTAATGCAAGGAGCAAACTGCAAGAGAGGTATATATTTATATTATGTTGATGATTTGTTTCTTTTTTCTTTAATTTGTTTTGGTAGAGGTCGTTGCGAAATTTTTTATTGCAATCACATGATGCGTTCTGCTTGCTGCTGGCTCGGCGAAAATAGAATTGCCCGTAGTTGTTTTCCATACGACGTGTGCGCTGTACTGTGCGTATTATTAAGTAGAGAATATAAGCCGCATATTATTTGCTCAACGCGTGCGATATTTATATGGGACGTAATACGATTTGGCTCTCAGTTTGATCAAGTGCTCGTGCGGAGCAGCATCGCGTTTACCGTTTGCAATCTCCGTTTGCAACATACGCACGCACACACACACATGCACACACACATTAGCAAACAAATCAAGTGTGGTGAAGTGTCTTTTGAGCTAGATGCGTAAGAGATTGTCAATAATCGCGCTTTCTTCGTCGGTGGTTGCATTAATCAGCTCGTGCCGAGGAGTTTTGCTGATGTAGTACTAAATTATTATTTATCTTGTGAGAATATATATATATATATTTTTCAACTTTTTTTTGTTCTTCAGATTAGACTTTGATTCGAGCACCTTCTCCCCGCCGGAGAACGACGACAATTTTCTCTGCATACGGTATCCGAGGAGACAGCAGCAGCAAATCGCGGAGGATCCTCAGCTGCAGGCGAAGACGGTGAACGTGTCATCGGCAGGAGACATCATCACCGGAGGCAACACAGGACGCGTTGACATCACCAAGCACACGGCGCAGTGCAAGGACCATTTCTTCGGCAGAAAAGGTAATAATAGTAGTTTATATAGCACGTATGGACGTAGTGGAGATTGTTTTCGTTATAATCATGTTTGCATTATGATATGTGTTTAGTTAATATATTATTTTTTTGTTTCTTTTTTGGCTACAGAACCGCAATCTCAAATCCTGAACTCCAACGGGAAACCAAAGTCGGCAGGGACGGATGACGGTTTTAAAGGGTCGGGGGCGGCGTGCGGTACTTCCGTAATTCGCGTAGCCAGTCAAATGGTTTCCGGTAAAGTAGTGAGAGGGTTCGACACCTTCGAGGATGACGAGAAGGAGCACATGCAGACCATGGGATTCGATCCGAAGTTGCGCAGAGGCAGCAGAAGTCTTCCTGCATCCCCGTTGCAATCTCCATCCGCCTCGCCGAAGAGCAAACGAAAACTTGCTGCAAACAGATTCTTCACTGGCGGTGGCGGTGGCGCTGGAGGAGGAGGTAATTCGTCCGCTTACGTAGAGGACAAGAAGCCGGGCAGCATCCTCGCAAATCTTTTGGCCAAACGTGATCCGAATCTATCGCGTTCGGTCAGCTCGGTGATCAGCGAGGAAGACGTTGCCGATAATCTTGCCGCTCGTCTTCAAACCCTCAACGTTGGGACGACACCCAACGCAGCCACCACAACGGCCCACCAACCTAAACCCTCGCATCTGCGAGAAATGAACTTTTGGTCGCCCACCTCCATGTAAAAAGTAAAACAACATCAACAACAACAACAAAAAAACAACGAGAAGAACAACAAAAAAAACAACTTGTTCCGTGCGTGCGCGAGTGTTCGAAAATCGAATGACATTTCGAGCGTAGTCGCGTGTACCTGAGTTTTGTTTCTAACCTACCTACCTACCTCCCCCTCTCTTTCTCTATATTAATCTACAAATGATAATAACAATTAAACGTGACAAAGAAGTTGCCTATCTGAGCGACGAGCGCGTGGGCGGAAAACGCGTCTCGGAAAGTAGGCGTTAAATAGGTCAATAGGTCATCATCATCACCAAGGCAACGATAGTTTATATTTAATTTCTTTTGTTCCTGAACCCTAGCAGAGCAAAAACAAATTATCATAATTTACATTTTAATTAATTTTGGATACCGTCGTAGGAAATTATTATTATTATTATTATTATCATTATTTTTAATTTAGAAATATTTATTTTCGTAATTTGTTTTCACTACTTTCAATTAATTTGATTTTGCATTTTTTCCTATTCATTCTTTTGGGATTTATATGTCTTTCTCTATCGTCAGAGCAATAAATGGGAAAAGGAAAGAGTTAATAAAAATCAAATGTTTTTTTCTTTTCTTCCACACCTCGATTGCATTCCTTTTACGAAATGTCATCTCTGTGAATTTGTTTTATTTGAGTATTTCCGAAAGTCCAATCATTATCATCAACATCATAATCGCAATACAAAAATATGTGGCTGGAAATTTTCGAAATATGATGGATATTTATATGCATGTGTATGTTGTTTTGTGATTTCAGCATCATCATAATTATCAAGTCCATCTGCTCGTTACACTATTCGCTGCGTCATCTCTTCTCTACCGCCGCCGCCAGCAATTCAATTTGTTAAAAAAAATATACACATTATTAATATGAATATTGCAATAAGTTTAAAGCGATTTGTGCTATCGCAGGCACAAGGAACGAGATCGTTAAAAGTCTACCTCTTAAATCACTGCATTCGTCATCTCAACATCTTCCCTTGCCGCGCACATCTTTGCATTATTTACACATTCTTTTTATCGCAACACGTCCATCCTCGTCGATGGACCACTCCGGAAGGAAGAAAGTTTACGGACGGTTTCGTGTTCGTCGGAAATAGTCCTCGTCTGTCGTAGTTACATAATATAATTGTATGTCCATATTTATTTTGTTTAAAATTTGCTTCCAGTAATCGTTTTATGTTTGATGGCTTGGCTTTGTTGTTGGTACCGTCTTTTCATCATCTTCTGATCATTACGATTTATCAATAATCCGATCATTGTTAACATTACTTTTATTTATGTGTGTGTGTGCGAGTGCGGTCTATGACTTCAATATTCATCATCATCATCATCATCAATAATAATCATCAACGTCTTTGTCAGATATGTACTGATATATGATTTCGAGTGCGCACCTTGTGCGTACGTATATGAATGTGCTGCTCTCGCTTTCCCGTTATTTATTTGAGTCTCTGCGTGACGTTTGCCAATGCTACGGCGAAGGCCTGCAGCGCCGAGAAAGGATACTGAAAGTCCAAGGTGTAGGCGTTTCCGTCGATCCTGCCGAACTGCATCACCTGCAACATCGAAGAAGAAACAGAGAAAAAGTGTGCGTTTAGTTTCCATCTGTGGCTTTTGATGTACGATTTCGGTCGATTTGTTGTTCGATGAAGCAAGCTTCCCTCCCTTGAACTCGATCTGAAAGTTTTTCGCCGATTCCTGCGTCACCCTCCCGCCGAAATCCAGCTGATACACCTGACTGTTTTCATTCCACATCGGCGCCTTGTTGTGCATCACGAATTCACGTCTTTGCGACTGCTGCTGTTGCTGCACCATCGTCGCGGTTGTCGATGAAGAGGTGGAAGTGAAGGTGGAGGAGGTGGATGAAGAGGAGGAGGAGGAGGAGGAGTTGGATGATGACGATGATGATGTTGTAACGGCAACAGTTACGCACTGATTGCCGTTACCGTTACCACGTTTCAGCTGAATAATCGAAACGAAATTAAAATTTTGTATTTCGCAGGTTATCGATGTCGTCTCTGAAACGAACCTTTTGCCGAAGCTGCGCCTTCTGGAATGTCTCGAGATTTCGATAATTCGTGCCGTTGCAGACATCGTCTCCACCGCTTCCTCCTGTATCGGTCACTTCATCGTCGGAACTTTCCAACAATCTGTTTTTCTTGAAACGCCTTCCGCCGAGCAGCGGTGAAGACAATATGTGTTTGCGGATGGGCGAAGCAGATTGCGGTCTCTTCCCTGAAAAATAAACCAACATCAATTCGATTTAGATATTGCAGTTATTCCCATCACCTTTCTTGCAAGGTGCCGGCGAAGCCGGTGAACTCCTCGGCAGACGTGGAGACGTGTCCGACGAAGATGCAGAGTTAGCAGGTTTTCCGCTGTCCTCCCTCAAACGCGTCAGAAGATTCTCGAGTGTGACGAGGGCGTGCGTGTGCAACGATAAACCTCCACCACCCTCGTAACCGTTCTTCTTGCACTTGCTCTTCTCCTTGCTGCGACTCCTGCATTTCTGTTTACCATCTTCTTCTTCAGCGTTTTGCGTCGATTTCTTGCGTCTCATCAGTGGCGATCTCGATACGAAGAAGCTCAATTTGCTTTCCTTTTTTGTGGTTGTGGTGGTGGTGATAGGGGCGGTGGTGATGATGGTGGCATCTGCGGTGACGGTGTTTGTGCTCGTTCCTGGAGTTGCGGATGGGGATGTCGGTGGATGAATAATGTGTTCTTCGACGGTTCGCTGCGTTCTCTCCGAGGATCCGGGGAAGATATCGCTCGAATCTAAACTTTTAGACTTTCCGCACGTCTTCAGATCCAGTGGTTTCGTGTTGGATTGATATCTCCTCTGCTGCTGCTGCTGTTTTCTTTGATGCTGCTGCTGATGATCGTTGCTGTTGTGTTGGTGTTGTGGTTGCTGCTGCTGTTTCTTGCGATTGAGCAGCACCAAACGCTTGGGAACGTCTTTTCGCAGGATGAGCAAAGCCACTTCGTTTGATACGGTCGGATGCGCCTCGTCCACCGTATCCAAGTAACCGACGCTGCAGCTCCTCACCATCGAGTCGCCTATGAGCATCGGACGAGTCGCGTTCGTCGACGGTCCTGCGGCAGCTTCCTCTTCCACCAACGGCTTCTGCTTATCTTTTCTTCTGGCGCTCGATTTACTGATGGTCGTGTCCGATGGATGCGCGGAAGACGTCGAGCTGCTGCTGCTGCTGTTTCTAAGATGATGATGGAGGTGGTGGTGTTGGTGGAGGTGATGATGATGATGATTATGATGGTGATGATTGTAATCGTTGAGGAAGCTCGTCTTCATCGATTGCACGCCGTTTTGGTAATCCGAGATGAGGGTTTGTGCTGGAGGTCGTTCAAAGATGATGTCGCTAGGAGCTACCGCATTTTTCGGCGATTGAAGCGTCGGCACCACGGAACCGTCGCAATACAGTGGAGATATCGCGTGTCTTTGACTGCCCACTCCGACGAAGCTGGTTGTCGTCGTCGACGTCGTCGCAGTGCTCGGATGGTTGTTGTTGATTGCAGATGTGCGTGTTAATTCGACGTAGGGAAATTCGTCCTCGTAGGATTCGGCTTTGGCCAATGCCGGGATAAGAGATTTTGATAACGGATGGTGGTCCGTCGTTATCATCGTGGCCGTCGCCGTCGTCGCAGTCGTCGTGGCGATTGCGGACGACCTGGCGAATCGACCGTTCAGCGGTGACATCGGTGCGATCGGCGGTGAATTGTCGATGACCGACGACGTTCTCCGAATGCGCGCCTTCTCCTCCAGCTGTATCAGATCCTCTTCATCCTCGGAGAAGAGGTTCGGATTGAAGTTGGGATCTGGTCCGACGGGGAAGTCGTCTCGCAGCTCGGTCATCACCAGCGTCATCTGTCTGGGCTGCAGATGGAGGAGCGACGTCTTGTAGGTGACCTGACCTAGATTTGCCGGGACGGAATTGACGAGTCCGTGAATCTTGAACTTGGTGCCCCAGATGTTCGAAGTCACCTCGACGAGTCGCACGTGCTGCTCGTAAAAGAGTAAAACATACAAAAAAAAAAAGAATGAACGAAACATATCAAAGTTCGGAACTCACTTCGGGTAATGTATCGACGTATGCGAGATCCTCCAGATCTCCGGCATCGCCCGAACTGCTCCTTCCTCCTCCTCCTCCTCCACCACCGCCGGATTGCTTCTCCGACGGTAATCTCTGGTATTTGTTGCGTCGTTTCCTTCGTCTCTGCATTCGCGGCGAAGCGGCGCATCCACCGCCACCCTCGTCACGATCACTGTCCGAAGAATCGCTTGCCAAATTACCGCCGCTCGTCGATTGACTCGATGAACCGGAACTCTTCGAATCCGGCGACCACCGAAGGAAAGTTGCCGACGACGATGATTGTTGCTGTTGCGTCGGTGCGGGTGATGCCGGCGGCGATAGCTGTGGTGGTGGTGCGGTCGAGCAGGAAGCATCGAAGACGACGAGGAGATCTTCGTCTTCGTCCATTTGCGGATCGAATATGACGAATTCTGGACGTATCTTGCTAGTCCTCTTACCTTTGAGCAACGGTACCAATCCACCCAGATACTCCAAATACAAGGTGTAGCAGGTACCTGCGGAGGCGCTCGTCGAATCTTCGTCGTGTCTGATCATCGTGCAATGCAAACGGATTGAACCGTTCGGCGGCGGTGGTCGAGACACGAATTCCCGAAGTGCGCTCGGACCAGGTACGCAGCACTGCACATGCAATAATAATAATAACAATATCATTAATGATTCGATCGATTTTCTTCGCTCTCACCCGTATCGTCTGGGCAAAGAGATTTCCGATGAGATTCCGAATTCTCGGCGGCAGCGGCAATTTCGAAACGTGCGCGTCGCTCCTTATGGATCCATGAATTTGCAGTCTGCAGAGGAGCTGAAGGGTGGCGATGCGCCGCGAGATCCACGCAATGTGTATCTGCGTTCCAGTTGCTACGAAGAGTCTTTTATCGTTGTGGCCCCATGTCATCGCGGTAACGGGTCCGTCTCCTCCTCCTCCTCCTCCTCCCTGTGAAATGAAGAAAATAAGAAAAGAAAACGACGAATTGTTGCTGCGTTATTGTTACCTGACCGGTAGGAATTGTAACGACGTAGAGGAGGACGCCTCGCTCGTTGTAAAACTTGAGCCGATTGAGGAGGACGTTGTTGTTGTCGTCGTCGTCGTCTTCTGAAACTCCGGCGACTGCGAGAAGTTCTCTCGAATTGCTCCACTCCATGCAAACGGGTCCCCGCATCCGCGTGTCGACTTGAACCGGAGAGACATCGTCAAATGTCTTCAGCAGGTAGATGTAACCATTCCGCAGACCGACCGCAAGCACGAATTTTTTTTCGCTCGTCGACGTCGTTGACGACGTTTGATCGGTACTCGTTTGATCGTCTCCTTCTTCCATTTTAAACTTTTCGCAGCTCCAGGCCATCGACGCGATCCCGACGTCGGCGGTGAGCTGCACCTGAGAGACCATCGCACCGTGCACGTCCATCACTATGATTTGGCCGGTGTTCGTGCCAAAGTAAACCTGCTGATCGTCCGGCGTCCAGATGCCGCACGTGATCGTCGCCTCCAAGTTGAGCATCGAGGACCAGTACCTTTGACCCGCCACCGATCCGACCAGCACGAAACCGTCCTCGAATATCAAAAATATTGTAAATCTGTGATGATGATGATGAGCGGTGCATACCTGATAGCAGATCAGGGCCATCCTTCCGTCGTGCGACCAAGAGAAATGCGTGACCGGTGTATTTCGATCGTTGATCAGTTCGATGGACCATCGACCCTCGTATTTGATCCAAACGAATATGATGCCGGAGCTGTCGCACGATGCGAGCTTCTGATACGGTTCGTTCCATTTCACCAGTATCACCTCCGATCTGTGACCTCGCAAATTGTAATTCGTCCTCGACGGAAAATCGACGTTCCTCTTGCAGTGGCTCGTCGTGAATGTCACGCCGACGATTCCACGGATATTTCCTGTTGCGAGCCAACCCTCCTGATAGTAATTCGTCCTATTCAATTTCCATCCTTCGTCCTGCAAAAAAAAAAAAAAAAAAAGATCTTATGTAGGAGGGTGATTATGATGGTGAGGTCACATGCAAACAGGCATAACGCGTGCGCCTTTACGAAATAAGGGTGGTGGGTGTATGTGTGTGTGTGTCAATCGATAGATGCGGCGGCGGCGCCACGCAATATGGATGAGACGAAAGAGACACGGACACCATTATCAATAATTGCTAATTATTGCTCTGTTCGCGCTACCTCTGGCAGTTCGTCTGGCACCTTGCCCATCCAGGTCAGGGAGAGAATCGAACAATCGCTTCTCGCATTAACGGTCTTCTCGAAATGAAGATGCATCTCACTTGCAGTTGCAACAAACGAACGAACGAACAAATAATCAATGAATAATGCACCGCAGCCCCGAACCACCGACGAACATATTCTTAATAATTATTGACATCATAATTATGACCGACACTCTCGCGCTGACACACCAAACAGCAGCAGCAAAAAGGGTGGTTGTTGATAATCGCGTTGTACGGTGGAGCGGAGAAGAAAACCAGCTCTCCGATCGCTCCTAGAGCAGCTACGTTAGTGGCGGTTGCGCAATTCCGACCCTTCGCTAGGCGCAGCGGTATTCACCGTACACGCTTCTGCAAAATTGTTACGTAATAGCACACATATTTTGCGCGTTCTTTATAAGTAGAATAAATTGAATGAATGAACTATAAAAATTCGCAAAAGTATGAGCTAAAGATAAATTCATTGCTGACCAGTAAAGAAGTAACACTTGGTTAAACTATGCATTAACTGAATACACAAAGTAATGTTTATGGCGAGCAATGAGGAGCACTCCAGACCGAACGCGCGAGAGAAGAGAGCTGGGCACTAGGCAACCCGCAGCGCAGGCATTAATCGCGAATAACATTGTGAGGAAGCAGCCGATTTCGACCAGCCTTTGAATGCTTGAGGAGGAATGATGTACCAAGCACCCCATCGATAGGAGGCATCGCTTTGCGCCCTTTTTGCGCATCGATTTTTGGAAAAGTTTTCATTCATGAATTTCGGTGGATGCGCCGGTGAAAAAAAGAAAGTGGATTTACGCGAAAACGCAAGGAGTTTTATCGGAAAAAAATCGATGCATAATAAACTTTGGTAAAATCTCCTTCGGAGGTTGTATTATTTTGGGGGATTTTCGGAGCGGAAAATGAGTACTTGACATATTTTCGAAAGAAAATTGCGATTTTCCGGACTCAAAAAATTATTATTTACGTTACGTTACGTTACGTTACGTTACGTTACGTTACGTTACGTTACGTTACGTTACGTTACGTTACGTTACGTTACGTTACGTTACGTTACGTTACGTTACGTTACGTTACGTTACGTTACGTTACGTTACGTTACGTTACGTTACGTTACGTTACGTTACGTTACGTTACGTTACGTTACGTTACGTTACGTTACGTTACGTTACGTTACGTTACGTTACGTTACGTTACGTTACGTTACGTTACGTTACGTTACGTTACGTTACGTTACGTTACGTTACGTTACGTTACGTTACGTTACGTTACGTTACGTTACGTTACGTTACGTTACGTTACGTTACGTTACGTTACGTTACGTTACGTTACGTTACGTTACGTTACGTTACGTTACGTTACGTTACGTTACGTTACGTTACGTTACGTTACGTTACGTTACGTTACGTTACGTTACGTTACGTTACGTTACGTTACGTTACGTTACGTTACGTTACGTTACGTTACGTTACGTTACGTTACGTTACGTTACGTTACGTTACGTTACGTTACGTTACGTTACGTTACGTTACGTTACGTTACGTTACGTTACGTTACGTTACGTTACGTTACGTTACGTTACGTTACGTTACGTTACGTTACGTTACGTTACGTTACGTTACGTTACGTTACGTTACGTTACGTTACGTTACGTTACGTTACGTTACGTTACGTTACGTTACGTTACGTTACGTTACGTTACGTTACGTTACGTTACGTTACGTTACGTTACGTTACGTTACGTTACGTTACGTTACGTTACGTTACGTTACGTTACGTTACGTTACGTTACGTTACGTTACGTTACGTTACGTTACGTTACGTTACGTTACGTTACGTTACGTTACGTTACGTTACGTTACGTTACGTTACGTTACGTTACGTTACGTTACGTTACGTTACGTTACGTTACGTTACGTTACGTTACGTTACGTTACGTTACGTTACGTTACGTTACGTTACGTTACGTTACGTTACGTTACGTTACGTTACGTTACGTTACGTTACGTTACGTTACGTTACGTTACGTTACGTTACGTTACGTTACGTTACGTTACGTTACGTTACGTTACGTTACGTTACGTTACGTTACGTTACGTTACGTTACGTTACGTTACGTTACGTTACGTTACGTTACGTTACGTTACGTTACGTTACGTTACGTTACGTTACGTTACGTTACGTTACGTTACGTTACGTTACGTTACGTTACGTTACGTTACGTTACGTTACGTTACGTTACGTTACGTTACGTTACGTTACGTTACGTTACGTTACGTTACGTTACGTTACGTTACGTTACGTTACGTTACGTTACGTTACGTTACGTTACGTTACGTTACGTTACGTTACGTTACGTTACGTTACGTTACGTTACGTTACGTTACGTTACGTTACGTTACGTTACGTTACGTTACGTTACGTTACGTTACGTTACGTTACGTTACGTTACGTTACGTTACGTTACGTTACGTTACGTTACGTTACGTTACGTTACGTTACGTTACGTTACGTTACGTTACGTTACGTTACGTTACGTTACGTTACGTTACGTTACGTTACGTTACGTTACGTTACGTTACGTTACGTTACGTTACGTTACGTTACGTTACGTTACGTTACGTTACGTTACGTTACGTTACGTTACGTTACGTTACGTTACGTTACGTTACGTTACGTTACGTTACGTTACGTTACGTTACGTTACGTTACGTTACGTTACGTTACGTTACGTTACGTTACGTTACGTTACGTTACGTTACGTTACGTTACGTTACGTTACGTTACGTTACGTTACGTTACGTTACGTTACGTTACGTTACGTTACGTTACGTTACGTTACGTTACGTTACGTTACGTTACGTTACGTTACGTTACGTTACGTTACGTTACGTTACGTTACGTTACGTTACGTTACGTTACGTTACGTTACGTTACGTTACGTTACGTTACGTTACGTTACGTTACGTTACGTTACGTTACGTTACGTTACGTTACGTTACGTTACGTTACGTTACGTTACGTTACGTTACGTTACGTTACGTTACGTTACGTTACGTTACGTTACGTTACGTTACGTTACGTTACGTTACGTTACGTTACGTTACGTTACGTTACGTTACGTTACGTTACGTTACGTTACGTTACGTTACGTTACGTTACGTTACGTTACGTTACGTTACGTTACGTTACGTTACGTTACGTTACGTTACGTTACGTTACGTTACGTTACGTTACGTTACGTTACGTTACGTTACGTTACGTTACGTTACGTTACGTTACGTTACGTTACGTTACGTTACGTTACGTTACGTTACGTTACGTTACGTTACGTTACGTTACGTTACGTTACGTTACGTTACGTTACGTTACGTTACGTTACGTTACGTTACGTTACGTTACGTTACGTTACGTTACGTTACGTTACGTTACGTTACGTTACGTTACGTTACGTTACGTTACGTTACGTTACGTTACGTTACGTTACGTTACGTTACGTTACGTTACGTTACGTTACGTTACGTTACGTTACGTTACGTTACGTTACGTTACGTTACGTTACGTTACGTTACGTTACGTTACGTTACGTTACGTTACGTTACGTTACGTTACGTTACGTTACGTTACGTTACGTTACGTTACGTTACGTTACGTTACGTTACGTTACGTTACGTTACGTTACGTTACGTTACGTTACGTTACGTTACGTTACGTTACGTTACGTTACGTTACGTTACGTTACGTTACGTTACGTTACGTTACGTTACGTTACGTTACGTTACGTTACGTTACGTTACGTTACGTTACGTTACGTTACGTTACGTTACGTTACGTTACGTTACGTTACGTTACGTTACGTTACGTTACGTTACGTTACGTTACGTTACGTTACGTTACGTTACGTTACGTTACGTTACGTTACGTTACGTTACGTTACGTTACGTTACGTTACGTTACGTTACGTTACGTTACGTTACGTTACGTTACGTTACGTTACGTTACGTTACGTTACGTTACGTTACGTTACGTTACGTTACGTTACGTTACGTTACGTTACGTTACGTTACGTTACGTTACGTTACGTTACGTTACGTTACGTTACGTTACGTTACGTTACGTTACGTTACGTTACGTTACGTTACGTTACGTTACGTTACGTTACGTTACGTTACGTTACGTTACGTTACGTTACGTTACGTTACGTTACGTTACGTTACGTTACGTTACGTTACGTTACGTTACGTTACGTTACGTTACGTTACGTTACGTTACGTTACGTTACGTTACGTTACGTTACGTTACGTTACGTTACGTTACGTTACGTTACGTTACGTTACGTTACGTTACGTTACGTTACGTTACGTTACGTTACGTTACGTTACGTTACGTTACGTTACGTTACGTTACGTTACGTTACGTTACGTTACGTTACGTTACGTTACGTTACGTTACGTTACGTTACGTTACGTTACGTTACGTTACGTTACGTTACGTTACGTTACGTTACGTTACGTTACGTTACGTTACGTTACGTTACGTTACGTTACGTTACGTTACGTTACGTTACGTTACGTTACGTTACGTTACGTTACGTTACGTTACGTTACGTTACGTTACGTTACGTTACGTTACGTTACGTTACGTTACGTTACGTTACGTTACGTTACGTTACGTTACGTTACGTTACGTTACGTTACGTTACGTTACGTTACGTTACGTTACGTTACGTTACGTTACGTTACGTTACGTTACGTTACGTTACGTTACGTTACGTTACGTTACGTTACGTTACGTTACGTTACGTTACGTTACGTTACGTTACGTTACGTTACGTTACGTTACGTTACGTTACGTTACGTTACGTTACGTTACGTTACGTTACGTTACGTTACGTTACGTTACGTTACGTTACGTTACGTTACGTTACGTTACGTTACGTTACGTTACGTTACGTTACGTTACGTTACGTTACGTTACGTTACGTTACGTTACGTTACGTTACGTTACGTTACGTTACGTTACGTTACGTTACGTTACGTTACGTTACGTTACGTTACGTTACGTTACGTTACGTTACGTTACGTTACGTTACGTTACGTTACGTTACGTTACGTTACGTTACGTTACGTTACGTTACGTTACGTTACGTTACGTTACGTTACGTTACGTTACGTTACGTTACGTTACGTTACGTTACGTTACGTTACGTTACGTTACGTTACGTTACGTTACGTTACGTTACGTTACGTTACGTTACGTTACGTTACGTTACGTTACGTTACGTTACGTTACGTTACGTTACGTTACGTTACGTTACGTTACGTTACGTTACGTTACGTTACGTTACGTTACGTTACGTTACGTTACGTTACGTTACGTTACGTTACGTTACGTTACGTTACGTTACGTTACGTTACGTTACGTTACGTTACGTTACGTTACGTTACGTTACGTTACGTTACGTTACGTTACGTTACGTTACGTTACGTTACGTTACGTTACGTTACGTTACGTTACGTTACGTTACGTAACATCAAAATTTTGACATTTTGACATTTTGACATTTTGACATTTTGACATTTTGACATTTTGACATTTTGACATTTTGACATTTTGACATTTTGACATTTTGACATTTTGACATTTTGACATTTTGACATTTTGACATTTTGACATTTTGACATTTTGACATTTTGACATTTTGACATTTTGACATTTTGACATTTTGACATTTTGACATTTTGACATTTTGACATTTTGACATTTTGACATTTTGACATTTTGACATTTTGACATTTTGACATTTTGACATTTTGACATTTTGACATTTTGACATTTTGACATTTTGACATTTTGACATTTTGACATTTTGACATTTTGACATTTTGACATTTTGACATTTTGACATTTTGACATTTTGACATTTTGACATTTTGACATTTTGACATTTTGACATTTTGACATTTTGACATTTTGACATTTTGACATTTTGACATTTTGACATTTTGACATTTTGACATTTTGACATTTTGACATTTTGACATTTTGACATTTTGACATTTTGACATTTTGACATTTTGACATTTTGACATTTTGACATTTTGACATTTTGACATTTTGACATTTTGACATTTTGACATTTTGACATTTTGACATTTTGACATTTTGACATTTTGACATTTTGACATTTTGACATTTTGACATTTTGACATTTTGACATTTTGACATTTTGACAACGGTAACGGTAACGGTAACGGTAACGGTAACGGTAACGGTAACGGTAACGGTAACGGTAACGGTAACGGTAACGGTAACGGTAACGGTAACGGTAACGGTAACGGTAACGGTAACGGTAACGGTAACGGTAACGGTAACGGTAACGGTAACGGTAACGGTAACGGTAACGGTAACGGTAACGGTAACGGTAACGGTAACGGTAACGGTAACGGTAACGGTAACGGTAACGGTAACGGTAACGGTAACGGTAACGGTAACGGTAACGGTAACGGTAACGGTAACGGTAACGGTAACGGTAACGGTAACGGTAACGGTAACGGTAACGGTAACGGTAACGGTAACGGTAACGGTAACGGTAACGGTAACGGTAACGGTAACGGTAACGGTAACGGTAACGGTAACGGTAACGGTAACGGTAACGGTAACTAACGGTAACGGTAACGGTAACGGTAACGGTAACGGTAACGGTAACGGTAACGGTAACGGTAACGGTAACGGTAACGGTAACGGTAACGGTAACGGTAACGGTAACGGTAACGGTAACGGTAACGGTAACGGTAACGGTAACGGTAACGGTAACGGTAACGGTAACGGTAACGGTAACGGTAACGGTAACGGTGACGGTAACGGTAACGGTAACGGTAACGGTAACGGTAACGGACATTTTGACATTTTGACATTTTGACATTTTGATGTTTTGATGTTTTGATGTTTTGATGTTTTGATGTTTTGATGTTTTGATGTTTTGATGTTTTGATGTTTTGATGTTTTGATGTTTTGATGTTTTGATGTTTTGATGTTTTGATGTTTTGATGTTTTGATGTTTTGATGTTTTGATGTTTTGATGTTTTGATGTTTTGATGTTTTGATGTTTTGATGTTTTGATGTTTTGATGTTTTGATGTTTTGATGTTTTGATGTTTTGATGTTTTGATGTTTTGATGTTTTGATGTTTTGATGTTTTGATGTTTTGATGTTTTGATGTTTTGATGTTTTGATGTTTTGATGTTTTGATGTTTTGATGTTTTGATGTTTTGATGTTTTGATGTTTTGATGTTTTGATGTTTTGATGTTTTGATGTTTTGATGTTTTGATGTTTTGATGTTTTGATGTTTTGATGTTTTGATGTTTTGATGTTTTGATGTTTTGATGTTTTGATGTTTTGATGTTTTGATGTTTTGATGTTTTGATGTTTTGATGTTTTGATGTTTTGATGTTTTGATGTTTTGATGTTTTGATGTTTTGATGTTTTGATGTTTTGATGTTTTGATGTTTTGATGTTTTGATGTTTTGATGTTTTGATGTTTTGATGTTTTGATGTTTTGATGTTTTGATGTTTTGATGTTTTGATGTTTTGATGTTTTGATGTTTTGATGTTTTGAGTTTTGATGTTTTGATGTTTTGATGTTTTGATGTTTTGATGTTTTGATGTTTTGATGTTTTGATGTTTTGATGTTTTGATGTTTTGATGTTTTGATGTTTTGATGTTTTGATGTTTTGATGTTTTGATGTTTTGATGTTTTGATGTTTTGATGTTTTGATGTTTTGATGTTTTGATGTTTTGATGTTAGGTTAGGTTAGGTTAGGTTAGGTTAGGTTAGGTTAGGTTAGGTTAGGTTAGGTTAGGTTAGGTTAGGTTAGGTTAGGTTAGGTTAGGTTAGGTTAGGTTAGGTTAGGTTAGGTTAGGTTAGGTTAGGTTAGGTTAGGTTAGGTTAGGTTAGGTTAGGTTAGGTTAGGTTAGGTTAGGTTAGGTTAGGTTAGGTTAGGTTAGGTTAGGTTAGGTTAGGTTAGGTTAGGTTAGGTTAGGTTAGGTTAGGTTAGGTTAGGTTAGGTTAGGTTAGGTTAGGTTAGGTTAGGTTAGGTTAGGTTAGGTTAGGTTAGGTTAGGTTAGGTTAGGTTAGGTTAGGTTAGGTTAGGTTAGGTTAGGTTAGGTTAGGTTAGGTTAGGTTAGGTTAGGTTAGGTTAGGTTAGGTTAGGTTAGGTTAGGTTAGGTTAGGTTAGGTTAGGTTAGGTTAGGTTAGGTTAGGTTAGGTTAGGTTAGGTTAGGTTAGGTTAGGTTAGGTTAGGTTAGGTTAGGTTAGGTTAGGTTAGGTTAGGTTAGGTTAGGTTAGGTTAGGTTAGGTTAGGTTAGGTTAGGTTAGGTTAGGTTAGGTTAGGTTAGGTTAGGTTAGGTTAGGTTAGGTTAGGTTAGGTTAGGTTAGGTTAGGTTAGGTTAGGTTAGGTTAGGTTAGGTTAGGTTAGGTTAGGTTAGGTTAGGTTAGGTTAGGTTAGGTTAGGTTAGGTTAGGTTAGGTTAGGTTAGGTTAGGTTAGGTTAGGTTAGGTTAGGTTAGGTTAGGTTAGGTTAGGTTAGGTTAGGTTAGGTTAGGTTAGGTTAGGTTAGGTTAGGTTAGGTTAGGTTAGGTTAGGTTAGGTTAGGTTAGGTTAGGTTAGGTTAGGTTAGGTTAGGTTAGGTTAGGTTAGGTTAGGTTAGGTTAGGTTAGGTTAGGTTAGGTTAGGTTAGGTTAGGTTAGGTTAGGTTAGGTTAGGTTAGGTTAGGTTAGGTTAGGTTAGGTTAGGTTAGGTTAGGTTAGGTTAGGTTAGGTTAGGTTAGGTTAGGTTAGGTTAGGTTAGGTTAG
>OY735144.1:22044188-22276350 GCA_963457615.1 Nicrophorus investigator | reverse complement strand
CTAGGAAATTCGCATTCGCAGAAGATAACGACTTCGTCGGAGAGGATTGCTTGCAATCATCTAGTGCCGCCATGTCAGAACGCATCGAACCGAGTTCGCATATCACATTTACAATGTGCGGTGCAACCCCTGGCAATTTGAAACTAAAATGGTGGATTGCTATCGACCAAAATCATAACATCAGGTTCTCCGGCTATATGGAAAATTAATTAACTGTGTGCCGCGCATCGCCCTGAGACAAAAAAAGTTAGACATTTGAAATTTGGAACAAACTCGCGCACCGTCGTCACGCAGATATCATCTTGCGTTTCGATAATCGCATTTCTACCATCGGCAAAGAGATGGAACAGTAATTAACAACGTGCCGTGCATGGGCCATCGGCAAAGACATGGCGCCACCGTAGTATATTTAAATATTATATTTTGCTAAATTTGTTTATTTGGACCATAGCAAAGCCGGAAAACCCCAAAACTTTCATGGAATCAAGTAGATAACTGGTTCTCCGGCTATACGGAACATTAATCAACAGCGTGCCGTGCATTTCCCGGAAACACGAACGGTTAGTTGGAGACATTGCAAATTGTGAAAAATATATTCGCGCGTGCTGCGTTCGGTCTGGAATGGTCCTCATTGCTCCCCATAAGCATTACTTTGTGTATTCAGGAATCAGAAAATTAGTCAAAATGTCTAAACTTATGAACTTATACGTTATGCTATATTTATTTACTTAAATGTACAAAATTCGATTCAATTATATACTATGGCATAGACAAAGTGCGATTATTGTAATTACATTTTTTATTATTTTCTTTTTATTGACATCTCTCAATACTAATTTTTCTAATTTCGGTTTCTCTTATCGTAAAATGCTAAGTAGAAATTAAGAAAAACGAATGATATTATTTTATGAGTAATCATCATAGGCAACACGTCAATCACAAGGTATAAACAAACAAAAAGTAAAAGTTTGCCACCTGCTGCTGAAAATGCGGCGAAATGATTGCAACTGTTGATAGAATGTGCAAACGATGCAGCCATTTATTCATTCACTAGTAAGAGTTCGAATTTCCCGCTCCTCCTCCACCTTCTAACAGATGATAGCAGGGGAATTTGCGTTGATTAAGTTTATTAAATGTCATACCAATCACATCCGTTGCGTTCGCTCGTCCATTTTGCCAGTGCCGTGTTTTGGGGTTGCGTGACGAACCCAAAGCTTCGGAGGATTTTCCCGTGTTTATTGCAAATGTAAAAAGTGAACCGTGTCTAAAGCGAATCGCAATCATGGCTCGATATGGGCAACGACCGGAGAACGCGCTGAAACGCGCCAATGGTGAGTACATCCGTTAACAATATGCTGCATCAACCAATTGCTCATCTGATTGATGATCTTTTTACGCTATTGCCATTCACATTCTTATCCGCATTGCAATTCCACAGAGTTCATCGATGTGGGAAAGCCCGCCAGGGCCCTGGACACCCTGCAGGAGGTGTTCCGCAACAAGAAGTGGTCCTACAATCTGTCCGAGTCCATCTTGGAACCCATCATGTTCAAATACTTGGATCTGTGTGTGGAGCTCAAGAAGTCGCACATCGCCAAGGAGGGTCTCTTTCAATACAGGAATCTGTTCCAGTCAGTGAATGTGGGCTCTCTGGAGAATGTTATCAGGGGATATCTGCGGATGGCGGAGGAGAAGACGGAAAATGCCAGGGAAAAATCCGCGCAGGCTGTCATCGACATCGATGATCTGGACAATCTGGCTACACCTGAAAGTATTCTGTTGAGGTAGGTGCCACCGGAGATTGGTTGTTGTTATTGTTGTTGTCATATATTTTTCTAATTGAAATGCTGTTAAAATTTTAGCGCCGTCTCTGGAGAGGACGCTCAGGATAGATCCGATCGCACGATTCTGACGCCGTGGGTGAAATTCCTGTGGGAGTCGTACTGCCAGTGCCTGGAGCTGCTACGTACCAATGCTCACGTGGAGACGCTGTACCACGACATCGCACGCATGGCCTTTCAATTCTGTCTCAAGTACAATCGCAAGACCGAATTCCGCAAGCTCTGCGACAAGCTGCGAAAGCATCTGGAAGATATCTGCAAGTTGCCCGCGCAGGTCGCGAACGTGTCGATCTCGAAGCCGGAGACGCAGCAATTCAATCTGGAGACGCGCCTCTTTCAATTGGATTCGGCCATCCAGATGGAGCTATGGCAGGAGGCGTATAAGGCAATCGAGGACATTCATAATCTGATGAACATGTCGAAGAAGATGCCGGTGCCGAAGACGATGGCCAATTATTACCAAAAGTTGGCTATGGTCTTCTGGAAGGCCGGCAACTATCTGTTCCATGCGGCTGCGCTCCTCAAGCTGTATCAGCTGTCGAAGGATATGAAAAAGAACATGACGCCCGAGGAGCTGCAGAAGATGGCGTGCAGGGTGCTCATCGCGACGCTCGCGATACCGTTACCGTCCGCTCATCCGGAATTCGATAGATTCATCGAGACGGACAAATCGCCGATGGAGAAAGCGCAGAAGCTGGCCGTGCTACTGAGCTTGCCGCAGCCGCCGACCAGGGCCAGCCTGCTGAAGGACGTCGCCCGCTACAACGTAATCCATCTGGCAACGCCGCAGCTGCAGGACCTCTACAATTGGCTGGAGGTGGACTTCCATCCGCTGCTTCTGTGCGGTCGTGTTCATTCGGTGATCGAATCTCTGCAGGCCGAGGATCAGTCCGGCCTGCAGCTTTACGTGCCGGCGCTGCAGGACGTGACGCTGGTTCGTTTGGTACGCCAGGTGGCTCAGGTGTACCAGACCATCGAGTTCAAGCGTCTCATTTCGCTGGCAAAGTTCACGAACGCCTTCCACATGGAGCGCCTGCTCGTCGACTGCGTCCGTCACAACGACATGCAGATCCGCATCGATCACGGCAAGGACTGCGTGCACTTCGGTATGGATCTGAGCGAGAGCCAGCGCGAAGACAAGCCCGAAGGTCCGACGCTGCAGTCGATGCCCAGCGAGCAGATTCGAAACCAGCTGGTCAACATGGCGACGGTGCTGCACCAATCGATTGCCGTCATCAATCCGCACAAGAAGAGGCAGGAGCGCGAGAAGGTGCGGGCTGCGATGGTCGCCAGCTACCACGACAACAAGGTGCGCGAGCACGAGATGATACTGCAGCGGCACAAGATCATCGAGGACCGAAAGGAGTACATCGAGAAGCTGAACACCGTCCGAGAGGAGGAGGAGCAGCGCCGTCTCGAGGAGATCGCCAAGCAGCAGGCTCTCGCCGAGCAGAAGCGTCTTGAGCAGGAACGCGAGGAGCGCGAACGTAAGCGCGCTCAAAACGAGATCCAACAGATCAAGGACAGACACTGGAAGGAGAAGATGGCGCAGATCTCGCAGACCGCTCACGGTCAGAAGATCCTGAAGAAGCTCGACGAGGACGACATCAAGAAGATGGACGCCGACCAGATCGCGGCACGCGAAGTCGAAGAACTGCAGAAGGAGAAGCGCGAGCTTCAAGCGAAACTGAAATCGCAGGAGAAGAAGGTCGACTACTTCGAGAGGGCGAAACGCATCGAGGAGATACCGCTGCTGCAGGTCAGCATGAAGGAGCGTCAGCTGCAGGACCAGGCATTCTGGGAGCAGCAGGAGAACGAGAGGATCGCGACGGCCATCGAGGAACGCAAGTTGGCGGTGGCCACTCAGGAGCGAATGATCCGCATGAAGCCGGACAAGGATGCTTTCCTCGAGAAGCTGCTGAAGGAAAGGAACGTTCTGTACGAGGATAAGCTGCGCGAGTTCGATCAGATGATGGCAGAGGAAAGACGCAAGCGGCTCGACGATCGCAAGGCGAAGAGGAAAGAGGAGCGCCGTCGTAAGTATCTGCGCGAGAAGGAGGAGGAAGAGGAGAGACTGCAGGAGGAGATGAGGCGCATCCAGGAGGAGGAGTACCAGCAGGCGTTGGCGCTCAGCATGAAGAAGCAGGAGGAGGAGGAAAGGCAAGAGCGCGAGGAGAAAGAGCGACGATACAAGGAGCAGCAGGAGATGCTGGACAGGGCGGCGGCGAAGCAGCGCGCTCGCGAGTTGGAAATCGAGCAGAAACTGCAGGAGGAGCGTGAGGCTGGCGGCAGGGACAAGATGATCAGGGACAGGGACAGCAAAGCGGAGGGTGGTGCAAGCACATGGCGCAGCGGCGGTGCTCCAAAGCGTGGTGGCGAAGTTGGGGATCGCGATGCGAGCAGCGGCGGTGGAGGAGGACCCTGGAGAAAGTTCGGCGATAAACAGACGGCTACGGCGGGTGGTGGCGGTAGCCAGGAGGAGGGTGGAGCGCCCAAAAAGGACGACGCCTGGAAACCGAGTGAGTAATAATAATTGCACAATAATTAAAGGTTCGCGCTAGAATAGTGGTTTTTAATGTGTCGTCGTCGTTGTTGAATATTGCAGGTCGCCTTCGTGGAAACGTCGGTGGAGAGCAACCCACCAAGGAGGACAGCTGGCGTCGCGGTGGTGATCGCAGCGAAGGAGGAGGAAGACGTGACGAGCGAAGAGATGACCGCAAAGGAGTTGAAGATCGTAGAGATGACCGCAGAGGTGGTGAAGATCGTAGAGATGACCGCAGAGGTGGTGAAGATCGTAGAGATGACCGCAGAGGTGGTGAAGATCGTAGAGATGACCGCAGAGGTGGTGAAGATCGTAGAGATGACCGCAGAGGTGGTGAAGATCGTAGAGATGACCGCAGAGGAGGCGAAGATCGTCGTGGTGGAGCCTCGTGGCGAGGCGGCAAGGATGACGATTCTTCGTCGTCACTCCGTCGTGGGGGTGGAGGAGGCGGAGGTGGTTCAAACCAGAGCCGCGGAATCGGTGGTAGCGCCGACTGGAGGAACAAACGTGACGACAGTCGTAAGGACGACAGACGCACGAATGATCGTCGCGAGGAACAGCGTGGCGGCGAGGATCGCCGAGGAGGAGGTGCCCCCCCTATATCACGATCCGAGAAACGTACGTACACATTATCGATTCTAACAAATGACGATTATCACCGTTATTTTCTTACGAAGTTAATAATTTTGCGTTTGCAGCCAGAGAAGCTCAGACCGAAGATGATGGTTGGTCGCGGGTCAAACGTCGCTGATGGTGGATGACGGAGAGAAAAGATCAATGCAGCAGCAATTGGTGCATTAAGAGGAGTTGGAAGAAGTCGTATTAAAAAAACGTTTCTTTCTTTTTGTATAACTAATTATAATTTCTTTAGTTGATATATATATATATATATATATGTGCGTGCGTGTGTATATGTATATACATAATAACCGCAAGATCAATCAATCTATTATTAAAACCTAAACCACAGTCATCTCCTCCCGTCATCGATTCCAATTGAGTGTGAACTCATTATTTTTTATATAGAATTATTATTTTCTTTTAATGTCGATGGACGCCCATATGTTGCATAAAATAAGCTAGGAAGCAAATGTGTTGAGTTTATTGTAATTTTTTAATATTATAATTTCATAGCGTCAGTTTCTTTTGTAGGCACGCATGCACACACGTACTCCTCACCCGGCGTCATCAAATAACGTTGCAAAAGAAATAATAAGTGCAATTCGACAGGGAGAGATGTGTATGTGTGTAATTTCGAGCATACACACACATATATATATATATATATATACACAAGTATATAAATATTTTGTATTCGATGATGATTGCATTAAACTAAAATTGATACTATTGAAAAAACAAGCGCCAGCCTCCTCCTCCCGGATAATTTCACCTACTGTAGCTACATAAACAACATTTAAACTGCGATTACGTAAAATCCGAAAAACTTTTATTATATTTTTAACAACAATATAGTATAATAGGTAATATATATATATAAATTACAAAGTAGTAGTAATAGCAGTGCGGATGGATGGATTATCTCAAATATAGTGTAAAAAATACGATGATGAGCAGAGCGAATAGCAGGAAAGTGTAGCCGATGAGAAGACGTACGTTTTTCTTGTGTTCCTTCTTCGTGGTCAGCCGATTGTTTCTGGCTGCTGCGGCGGTGGCGATTGTTTCCGTCTTCCTCGGCATCATCTCCAGAAGCAGAGGTTCCAAGACGAGCACGCCGCTGCCCAGCGTCTCCGATTCTCGCCTTCTCCTCTCCAACACATCATCCGCTTCGTCGCCCTGCTGTTGCAATCGACAGTTCTCGACGAGGCCGTTCTCCTCTTCCACCGGCGATATCTCGTCTAAATCTATTAAATGCTGCGGCTGCATACTTCGTTTTTCTTTAATCTTATTATAGTTAATTTTGATTGTGTTGCTACTGCGATCGTGATGGGCGACACGATTCACGAGCTCCGAATAAGGTTTCGTAAAGCCGAATTGATTACGATTTATACTTTTTGCATTCTGATCATTTCTGCTTCTTGCATTTGTACTCTTTAGAAAGGCACAATGATTATTGTAACGGTGTAAATCATCGTGAACATCATCAATGTTATTGTTGTGGTAGTGGTAAAAAATGGGCGGTGATGGAACGTGGTTGCGGTGTTGAATTGTGCTGCTGCTCGATGGGTTTTGCTCTCTGTAATTGCCATTATTTACAGCCGGCAGATTCTCGCAGAGTCAGTTGAGATTTATCGTTGACTTGGACTCGATCTGCTCGATGTCGTGGAGAACCTCCATGACGCACGCCATGCTCCAGGCCTGCGTGGCGGAGCTGTCCTTGCAGGGGGCCCCGTTTGAGTTTGTGAGCTCGGGAAGGCCGCGCCACGGCGACGTCTGCAGCTCGACCAGATGACGCGAGAGGATCTCCTTGGTGTGCGCCACGGTTGGACGCAGCAAGCCGAGCTTCTCGGCGAAGATGAGGCGAGCCCTCAGGAAGTATCCGACAGGCCAAACCCATTCAGGACCCTGATGATAGTTGTAGCCCTGAGACTCGTCCGAATTGTCGTAATCTCCGGCGTAATTCCAGTCGCTCGCATCCAGCGTCTTCATGCCCAAGGGACCGAGCAGATGCTCCTCGGCGGTCCTCAGCGCCGCCCAAGCGTGCTGCGGGTCGAACAGTTCCGGCGCAGCGACCATCGCGATCGGATAATTGCAGCGAAGCTGGTAATCGCACCAGGCCTGCGACGCCCCGAAGCAGTCCTTGTACATGTTACGCTTGTTGATCAGTTTCACCATCTCTTCCTCGTCACCCTGCGCCTTCGGACCTATCCAGAAGGATTCCTCGAAATGACGGGCTATTCTGTCTGCCCATTCCTGCCAACTCCATCTGATGAGAGCGGCGTCCGTCTTGTCCCTCCTCTGTTTTCGCTGCACCCCATCGTACTTGTACAGGCCCTGCCTGTGCATCGCGTGCAGCCATGTGACGACCGCCATGCTCAGCCCGACCAATTCGACGGCGGATCCGTCCCTGGGCGTCGCCGGTTTCCCGCGGTTCCCCGTCCTCTCCGACGAGCCCATCTTGTCCATCCACGTGCCGCAGTTCGCATCGTTTCCGCCAAAGACGAAACCGGTCTCCGGATGCACTCCGATCTGATTGTTGAAGCCCCTGTCCGACATGTGCTCGTCTATTGCTGGGCCCGCGTTGCGCTCCCTGAATACCAGCCCCTGGAAGTGCACGTTCAGCGCCTCCTGCATCACGTCGCCGAGCGTCATCGGCTCACGGACGGGAGAAAAAATATCGTCATGATAGGACGAGTCCTCAGTCGCAGTCGAGAACAGACGCTGAATCTTTTCGCCGAGGATGTCCGCCGCTCCGTCGGACTCTTGCACGTAGCTGCGGATGCAGTAGAGCCACCACCAAACGGCATCGCGGCAGTTGTACCTCGCGTTCACGCCACCGCCCGCCGCAGCATGGAGCAGGTTCGGGATGAGACCGTGCCGGAGGCAAGCGGCGTACGCTAGAATGTGATGACGAGCCTCCCGACGTCTGCCCGTCAGGATGAGAAGACCGCGAATCGAGATGAACGTGTCCCTGCCCCAATTCCGCATGTAGCCGACGGAGAAGTGCGGCAATCCGGCCGACAGGCTCGTCGACATCTCGCATCTTTTTGCGTCCCGTTGTTCGAAAGTCAGAGGCGACGGCGTCGGCAGAGGTGCCGATCGGATGCACGCCACCATCTGAACGGAGCCGAGGGCGAGGGCTCGCACGAACGACGAACCGTTCCTCACGAAATCGGACATCAGCCTATCGAAGCAATTCTCCAGTAGCGCAGCGTACAATCCGACGAGCACGGCATCGAAATAGGAAGGGATGAGATAGCGTGGGAGTTGCTTGAGCGGTCTCATAGTCTTCTCCAGCCACTGACCTAGTCGATTGGTGCCCTCGTCCAACTTGAGCCTGTCGCTCACGTAGTCTATCATCCAATTACCGCTACGCAGATTCGAGCACAAAGGATGACCTAGGTCGTTGCTCGATTTGATCTCGGACAGGAGCGAGATGAAACCCTGCAGGCCGCAGTAAACGGTCGGCCCGAAGGACGGAATGTCGTACGCACCGAAACCGAACCCTTCGTCGCGTTCTTCCTGATCGCATCTGTACAGCAGACGATTGTAGTCGGCCAGATCGAGGTAGGACATGATTTCGGTCAGCTCCTCCCTTACGAAATTATCGCCGTCGTTCAGATGACCGTGCAACTCGCGGACGGCCGTCTCAGTTTCGGCAAGCAGACCTACTCTGACGGCGACCACGCAGCCTCTGGTGAAGTTCCTGAAGTGAAGACGATTCGGTTCGGAGCAGCAGAGGAACCGGGACTTTTGCTGCGGAACGGACCGTTCGATCTGCAGCGTGTAATCGCGCAGACCGTTGATGTACCTGTTGTCCCTAACGAAAGCGGGGGCGCCGTCTCGCTTGTTCAGCGAGGCCTCGAGGATTATCTCCCTGATCTCACCGTCGATGGACAACGGTTTGATGTGGCGCTTGAACTCGCCCTCCTTCGTTGATGACGACGTCGCATCGTTAAAGTCAGTGAATGCCACCAGGATGACGCTTTCGTGATTGTTCGGATTGTGCCTTGTCACTGCAACGACGTCCGCATCCATCTGGTCCACGAACACCTGTAACACAAATTATCGTCAGCTATCGATCATCGACTGTGTGCGCTTGATGCACCACAACACACCTGACTGAATCCGTTCCGTGCCAGATAAGTGTGCAATTCGTTCAAAGCCCTCTTGGCCGCCACGATCCCGCTGCTCTCGCAGACGAAACGTCGATCGTCGTCGTCGTTTACGACCTGCTCTACCTCTTTGCTCGACCATTCGGCGTACTCCCTGGTCTCGTCGACGACGTGCACGTGGTGCGGAACGAGTTCGTCGTAACCTCTGCTCGATCCGATCGCGCAGCATGCCATGCTGACCAGAGATGCGTTCGGCAGGATGTCGTAAACCGAGCGCTTCTCGATGGGGCAGGGATTGTCGTGGGTGAGATCGAGGAAGACGGCGTGCGCAACCGATGGCGTAAGCGGTCTGACGTGCGGCCGATGGAACGCACCAACGGGATCTCCTCCGAAACGGTGCACCTGCCGTCCCAGCTCGTGCGAATCCCATGCGGACATTGCCTCTGCAGAAAATGGTAAAACATTACAAATGTTGATTGATTGAAGAGCGCGCAGGTGTCCCGCACGTATACAACGTACCTCTGATCAGCGAGTTGATGCCCAAACGATTGACGAAGATGTTATCCTTGCGATCGGAATTGGTGAACAGCTCGGCGACGACGTACAGGTCCGGCTTGACTTTGCGCGCGCAATCCAACAGGTACTCGGCAACGGGCATCGGCGTCGAATGGCAATTGTCCAATCGAAGCCCGTCGAACATTCTGGCCATCGTCTCGACGTACTCGCGCATATGTTGCCACAGGAACGGGGAATCCTCGGGTCTCTCTCCGTACCGCAGCTTCACGCTATCCGACCACGCGATCAGCTCCCTCCGCAGATAGACCCTGCAGTCGGCGGCAAAGTTTTGCAGCGGATCCGCGTCCATAACCCAGCCGTTGTGAACCATCAAATATTTGCCTCCTCCATCGTACATCTTCCGTTCGCATTCCTTCAACGTGCGGCGGCAGTTCCCACCGGTGGTGAAGTATCTGTGAACGAGCGGAAATCGTTCGGAGACCTCGCGAATTCCGGGTCCGTCCTTCTGCACGCGGAAGTATCGAATCCCGGCAACGCAGTTGTCCACTGCCGCCCTCAGATGATCCCGCACCTCGTTCGCGACCTCGGCGTTCAGGCCGTCCAGAGCAAGCTTGAACTCCTCCGTGCACCTCCTGATCCTGCTCTCCTCATCGAAGCAGTCGCCGCGGTAAACGTTGTAAATCCTTGACGCCAGATCCATGTCGACCCTCGTCGCTAAGCGCCTGTACTCGGGATCCTGGATGAGCCGCAACCGATCAACCGCATCGAGGTTGTCCGACATCCGCGGCACCCTGTTTCTCGCCAGATCTGCAAACTCGGCCGCCAAAGTCGTCACGTCGCAGACGAACATTTCCTCGAGACGCAGCGTACAGACCACCTCGTTCTCGAGTGCGTACCGGATAGCCTGCAAAAGCGCAAACACATTTCAATGGACTCGCTCATGCATACTCCTCGCAGACTTTGCATGCATAATACCTGAAGGTGTTCCTCCGTCGAGATGCCTTTGGGCGGGATGCCTTTCGTCTCGAACGCACCGCTCGCGACATCCAAGGTGAAGAGGTGAAGGGCCGCATCGAGCAGACAGGCGGGTCTCATGTACGGGCAGTTCGAACAGTTGTACGTCGCCTCCGGATGCTCGAGCAGCCAGGCGCTCTCGTTGGCCGTGTGATTGAGGACGACGTCGCATATCGACGTGACCTGTTTGATTTGCGATTGCGAATGTTAACGAATGAATTGACCGACCATTTCTGTCAATTTACCTTCCACTCTCTTCGGATTTTTTCGAGGAATTGCTCGACCTGCTGTAGATCGGCTTCGAATGCCGGATTCAGCTTGTGCTGCTCGCAGAGGCTGTAGGATGATCGCGAGGCGCCCAGCTCCTGGACCGGCGTGAAATGGATCATATTGTAGCCCGACTCTTTGGTGACCTTGAGTTTGGCCTCCCAGGTGGCGAAGGTGCCCAGACTCTTGGCGAGCACCGTCTGGCACTGGATCGCATCAAGCGGCAGGATGTCGCCGACGCCGAAAGTGAGACGTGGATCGACGATAAAGTATCCGGAGCCCTGGCGTCTGCGATTCAGAATAAATTGCAATTTCAATAGGTACAACACAACAACAGATGCAGCAGCAGTTGGCTGAATGTCGTTGTCTTTTTTATTCGGTTGCGCTCACTTTTCATCCTCGTAGGTGAAGTAGTAGTGGAAGCTGCCGGCGACGTCCGCTCTGATCGGGTTCGTCGCTGGGGCGGCCGCATCGCCGTCGGCTGACCAGTGCAGCTGCACGTATCGATTCCTCTTGAATTGCGCGTCCTTGGGATAGTTGCAGAACAACGCTACGCGCTTGCCAAGAAGCGTGGGGCCGAGACGAAACTGCAGTAACCACCCGCTCTCGATCCTGAAGAGATCGGCGTCCCGATGCTCGCCGTGCGAAATGGTCAAAATTCGAACTTCCTCCATCTTTACCATCGTCGTCGAAGGACAAGCTGCGATCGTCCTTGCAGACAGTTTCTTGCGAATCTCCTCCGTCCGCTGCACGATCAGCTGAAGTGTGCTGACAATCTCCTCGTGGATGGACCGTAACTTAGATTGCGTAGATCGTCTATCAGCGCATGCCAAATTATTGGTTCCAGCTGTACCGAGACCTGAGATTTCAAGCTGATTCCTCAGGCTGCGAACGCTTCCCGGTTTGATGACGGCCAAATCCGCTGGTCCTCTCACGCCGTTGCCTGCAGCTCTTCTCTGCCGTCCGAGTTCGTCTCTGAATGCTTCCGCGATGATCTCGTTCAGCGGTTTGCTCAGCTCGAACTGCAGCGGATCGTCATCGTTGGAAGAGGTGCCTTCTCGTTCTGACTTGCTGCTGAGACGGCAATCGTTCGTCGTTGCAACGGTACGGTTACTGTGGTCGGCGATGCCGTTCTCCTCCTTCGCTGCGCGCCTCTCGACACCAACAATCTGGAAACGAAAACAGCAATGAGAGACGAACGAGCATTGTTTGTGTGCGAAAGTGCATGATGAGCAGCACAATAGTGCCTCTGGACAGCAGTAACAGCAACCGAGGGAGGATGATATTACATCTGTTCGGAACCTTCTTCCTTACGTTCTCGCATCTCCTCGAAGCGGCCAACAGCTTGAGCGCGCACCAGAGCGTAACATCGACGGCCTTCTCCTTGGCGCCCCTAGCAAGCAGACCGAGATCGAAGCTCCGCTTCGTAGAGAACAGACGAAAAGGTTCGTCGATAACGTCCATCCTCTCGCTTATTCTTCCCATGTTCCAGCAATTACTGACGATTCGGCCACGGAGCAAACCCTCCCCATTATCCGACGCGATAATGTGTTGCTGCTGCTGCTGCTGCTATTGCTGCGACGGGTCATACGGTCATCACGCAATAATTACTAGCGAGCATCGAGCGAGTGGTGTAATTCGTAAATTTAGACATGATTTCGTGCACATAATATCAGCAGCATTATCGACGGGCGAAGGAGGTCGAGGAGGAGCAGTATATTGCTCGACGACAATGATAAATATTTTGTAATCTTTTGTACTTTTTCGCTCGTCACGATAGATATAGTCAAAGTATGTACTGCACGTATGTACGCAGAGAGGAGCATTTTATAAATAATAAATAATATTCATCGAACAACAACTTTTAAAAACAAATTCGTGAAGCAGCAGCAGCAGATGTACGAACACAAACGACAACAGTTATTACATTATATTTAAAACAAAACAAAAGACCCACTAAAATATGGACAATCAATAAATTCAATTCACAAATATATTGCAACAAACCAGTCTAGTCGTACCGGTGCGGTGCACCTACACAAATATATATATATATATGAGAAACGCTTTTAAACTTACAGCGTTTGCACGGATCAGATCAGATGATTTTCTCGTTTCCAATGATTTCCGATGTTGCTGCTAGAATGACAACAATAATCGTTGCACTTTTTGAATATTTGCGGTCAGGTCGTGTTATAGGAGATATAGGAGAGAGACGGTGACCTTCCAACGACATTGAGAACAAAACAAACTAGTTTTCATGCGACTAACTTCGGGTCGGTCGATTGTTTATTGCAATCGAGACAGGTGGACCAACGATGCGACACAGAAAGTGACCAGATCTCGATCGAGTTTGTGGTGTAATCGGAAACAGCTGATGCAGCTGGGGGTTGGTTGGTTGTAGTATTGGTAGTAGTAACATTATAATAGTGCGTTCGGGAAATTGTCAAAAAAATGTGTTGGACTCGTCGTTGGGTTTATTAGGATGGAAATTGGCGTCGTGATGTGTGAGATGAGCGACCGGTCTTATTAGATTAGTCGGATCTTGTTGCGTTTAGTTTTCTGCCTGTCGTTATTGGAGAAAGAAGAGGTTCAGCAAGTGCAAGAGTAGGTTCAGTCTTCATCTGTTTGGGGCCACCCCTTGTTTGCTGGTTTTTATCGTATCGGAACTGGCTGTGCGCGTGCTAGAATGGACAAAAAAATGTGCTACATAAGCAAAAGTTTGGTTGACGAAGATGGTGACGAGGAGGAGGAGGAAGAGGAGCAGAGCGAGCGCGAGTTGAGCAACAGAATTTTCAGTGTTGAGAGTGCCGAGGAGGAAGATGAAAAGGAAAAGATGTTGAACAATGCGAACCTGGATGAGCCCATCGGCGGCTGCTGGGCGAATGACGATTGCGACGAGGACCTGGACAACGTGAATTTTTTCCATCGAGTCAACAGTGATCAGATCATCTACCAGACCAAGAAAAGGAAACTCAAGCTCATCGGTAAATACGTGATGGGAGACCTGCTAGGCGAGGGTTCCTACGGCAAGGTGAAAGAGATGCTGGATACGGTAACGCTGTGCCGACGAGCCGTCAAAATTCTGAAGCAGAGGCGCCTGAGGAGGATCCCCAATGGTGAGCAGAATGTGCAAAGGTACGATTGGATTGGATTTTAAATAACTTTCCTCATTTACTGATTCATTGCTTTCTTTTTGCATCTGCAGCGAGATAAAGCTGCTGAAGAAGCTCAAGCATAAGAATGTCATAAATCTAGTCGATGTGCTGTACAATGAGGAGAAGCAGAAGATGTATCTCATCATGGAGTTTTGCGTGGGCAGCTTGCAAGGCATGCTAGAGTCTACACCCAAAAAAAAGTTTCCCCTATTCCAGGCACACAATTACTTTACGCAGCTGATCGATGGACTCGAGTATCTGCACAGCATGCGGGTGATACACAAGGACCTCAAACCGGGCAATCTGTTGCTCACGCTCGAAGGAGATTTGAAGATATCCGATCTGGGCGTCGCGGAGGTAAGCGAATTTGAATGAGCACATTGGTTGCTGTCCTTTCCATTTGGCGGCGGCATCATCATAATTACTATTCGCGGTACAGTTGCTGCTGGTGCTACTACTACTACAACTGATTCGATTCCCGTCGCTCGCTGAATAATAATAACTCGATCATTTTGCAGACGATAGATTTGTTCGCCGAGGATGATACGTGCCACAACGGACAGGGTTCGCCTGCCTTTCAGCCGCCGGAAATCGCCAACGGTCTAGAATCATTTCCGGGCTTCAAGGTGGACATCTGGAGTGCCGGCGTCACACTGTAAGCGAATAATATGCAGAGTGCATCGCATCCGAATTAACATTTTCTTTCGCTCGCTCGCCGCAGATACAACCTGACGACCGGCTTGTATCCGTTCGAAGGGGACAACATCTACAGGCTGTACGAGAACATCGGCAAGGGAGAATTCACGATACCCGAGGACATCGAGAATCCACTCAGGGATCTGCTGCTCGGTATGTTGCGCAAAGAACCCGAAGACCGCTTGAATCTGCAGGAGATTAGGCAGCATCCGTACGTCCGCATTCGTATGAATTTATATAAACGTTCGTTTGCTTACTGATCGTATTCTCAAACCCCCACCTGTAACCGCCCCGCATCCACCCTCCTGCGCCCCTTCCCTTTGTCTCTCTGTCTCTCGCACACGCCTTTTAGATGGTTCGGCCGGAAACCGCCGAGGAATTCTTACGAAGTTGCTGTGCCTCCGTTGGCCGGAGATCATCTGCACAACATGACCGTCCTGCCGTACCTGCGTGATCATTTTTACGACGAAGACGACGACGACTACGAGGACGCCGATTCTACGGGGAACGCAGCGGGTGGAGCAGTTGCGAAGGCCGAGGACGATGATGGTGCCCGGTATTACACCGAGAGGGATCTGAACGGTTCAAGCAGATGCGGCGCCATTGAAAGTCACATTAAATCGTTGTTGTTTTTCTGTTTCTGTTCGCAGAAGAGCGCAGGAAAATCGACGAGGAGCACAAGAACGGAGGTTCCGCACAAATGAACAATTACCATCATCATCAGCGGCAGCAGCAGCAGCAGCACTGCACAAAGCGAAGGTGGAAGAAACCGATCTCGTGCATTACCGTGAAAAGGTTGCCCGGCTGCAAGCAGTCGTGACAGTCCATATCCGCCTCCACCTCATTAGTCATACTCCTCATCTCCCCTTTACCATTTATCACACCTCGCTTTCTCGATCTCCTCATCGAACGTTGTCCGCGATCGATTATTAACAGTTGAGAGAGAGTTAGGCAGAGGTATGAATTGTGGTAGTGGTTGCGGAAGAATCATCCTCCTCTTGTACACATTTGTTTCTAGCAAATATATTGATACGTAAAAATGATGATGACGGTGGTGATTGTTGTTGACGATAATGAGGATGTTAATGTGAATGACGATGATGTACTGAAATTATTTTTGTAAAACAAAGAACGGAAACGGAATTAATAAGGATTGATTGATTGATCTGTAAAGAATTGTTTATTTTATTGTAAATACGTGTTAATAATCAGTAGGAAAAAAATATGAAAATAATATTTATCTATTATTAGATCGCTGTAACCGATTGATGATTGGTGGCTGCTGACACCATCATTATAATAATACATAACACATTCATACAAACATATATATATATATATATTTTCACCTACGACATTCGAAATGTTGACATTTTTAATTGTTTTGATGTTGCTCCTGCTGCTGCTGCCGATATGTTGTTGTTGTCGCTTCTCTTCTTACCGTTGGTGATGATTGATAATTATAACGAATAGAATAGAAGACTACTTCTACTTTTAAACCTAATTATGTATTTGTTTGGAGTGGGAGGGACGACATCGTTTCCCTCTTCCTTACTTTTTTAATTTCGTACTTAGTTCGCGCTCTTTTTACTCTTCTTCTTCTTTTTCTTCGCCGGTTCATCCTTGCTCTCTCCGTCTCCGTTGACTTCGTCGATCTGGGAATTGCCGTTCGTCCCTTCGGACTTGCGCTTCTTTTTCTTCTTCTCGCCGTTGATGGATTGATCCATCTGCTGCGATTGCTGCTGCTCGAACTCCTCGAGCGCCTCCTTCATCACCTCCAGATTCTTCTTGGGCACGTCCCCAGTCTCGTAAAACTTCAGGCGATCTTCGACCTGCTGCCTGAGCTTCTCCCCGAACACCGAACTCGATGTTTCGTTGAAACAATCGATCCTGGTGGCGATAGAGCATTTGTTTGCCAGATAACGGGAGATGCGTCCCTTGTTGCGGGCGCCGGCGCGCGCGATGAACGTCGAGTGGAAGAGCAGACCGTACTTTGGCGTGTTGCTCCTGGTCTTCAGCGCTCTGAAGAGAGCCTTCTCGGCTCCGAGGATCTGAACTGTGGAGGCCGGATGCTTGGCTAGATTGGTGAGAGAGCCGGCGTGAGATATCAGTCTGGCGCCTACCTGATCGCCGACGAGGGTCGCCAGATTCGGGGCGATGCACGACATCTTGCTGTGCAAATACTCGACCAGCTCCTTCCTGTAGTCGGCCAACGAGATGACCCTCGTAGCGAACATCTCGATGTTCAGCAGATCAACGACGCTGATGTCCATGCCCATCGACGACCTGGACGCATCCAGGATCGCCTGAGCCTTACCGGAGTCCATGGTGATCTCCTCGAGGCCGGCCAACGAATCCTCGCTCAGCTCTTTGCGATTCTTGATGAATTTCGCGCATCTCGCGAACGTGTAGTTGTCTGGTACGATTTTGACGAGTTCCGGGAAATGGTACGAATACCACTCGCTGTTGCAAACAATATGTGCGTGTGTTAAATCCATTGCATTGATTTCAATGAAATTTTTACTCACCGTATACGCATGGAGAATGTATTGACGTCCTTGTCCAGCTGATCGAGGAGAGCTATGCTCTGGATGATCATGTTGTCCACACGGTTAACGTTGAACTTGACTTTCGCCCTGGAATAGGAATGACCGAGACCCAATTGCGCTACCCCAGCGCTCTGATTGGTGAAGCCCTTCACCAGATTGGGGAAGTAGTTCCTGATGCCCCTGATGATCTCGGGCACTGAACCAGTGTGGTTGCACTGGATCTCGAGGGCCTCGGTGATCGCCGCACCCAGCTTGGCATCTGCGACGCCCAACGTGACGGACTTCTTCTTTTTGCTCTTGGGCACGGTGATGTCGAGGAACTGCTGCAGTTCCTCGGTGACGATGCCCTCCGAGACGGCGTTGATGTTCTCCAGAGCGGTGACGGCCGTCTTGAACGGAGAGAATCCGGTCAGCTTGACGACGCTTTTGAAACGGCTCAGCTCCTTGATCGACTCCTCGATGGACGGCACCATCAGTCCGATCTCCTCGAACTCGAGCACCTCGAACACGCCGTACCCGGCGGCATGCTCGTACAAAACGAACAGCTGCGACTGCGGACAAACAACGAACGCATTTCAATTAAAGCGGATGCGAAAACGCTGAAAAGGAAAATGGCACCCGCAGCGCCATGCTTTAAAATTGAGGTTATGTTGTTGGTAAACACACCTTCTCGCACGACATCGTGCTGCGGACGATCTTTTCCTATCGTACATCTTTTCCTATAGAAAAGTATAGGCTAGATGATGGACTGAGAAAGAAAGAGTTTACTCACCATTTTGCTTGAACGTCGACCAGTGCTTCGATACACAAAATTACTTAACTGCAAAACGATATTTGACAAAAGACGACCATGTGGGCGCAAACGAGCGAACACGAAACAACAATACCAAACAACGCGCTCGAACGGACGAGGATGGAAAACGTAGCCGGTGGCGACGTCGGCGGAGAACCGTCAAAGCGTCTTTCGAACGTGCCTGCGCCATCTAATTTTCCCGTCCTGCATCTGGCACAAGAGCACCCAGCAGGGGAGCAAGGCCTCTGTATAGTGGCGTATTTAGGCAACTCTGGAAATTGAGTGGCGCCCCTAAAGAGCTGCCGAGGAAACAAAAATCAAAACAAAGCCACATAACCTCAATATTTTTACATATTCAATATTTAATCAAAGGCAGTAGATACTACACATTATTTAATTTAATTAAAAGATGTTTCTTATATAAATATAGTAATATGGAGTTGAAGGATTCATTATACAATACTTATTAATGCCTGGTATATAAAATTAAAACAATATAATGTGATATACATTTTGTATTCTATTTTAGAATATCCTCCCGAAGACTCTCATATCACCCTTGCGTTGAACTATTGAGACCTCGATTTGAAATTTGTATATATGTAGTCACTTTATTAGATTTGTAGCCACTGCAACGAAGGGTAAAATGGTCAAAACTGCATATGAAAATTAATTGAAATTGAGTGGTAGTACAAACTAAACAATGTTCAGATGTGAAGAAGAAATGTGATATCATAATGGACATAATAAATATTGTTAATATTATAAATTTATATTTAAACTAATGTATAAACATTTGATTGACATTTGCATTTATTTATATTATCTATACCAGCAATATTTTGTTCTCTCGAGTGTTTAAAATTATGTTGGATTACTATATTACATTATTAATCAATTGCCGAATCTTGAGCTAAATATCAATATAGGAGAATGTTACCACACTTAAAAGCAAAGGAAAGTCACATTTACAAACTTACAACTATATCCTACTGCATAAATATCTTGATATTTACATTTAAATAATTTTACTACTAATACTTCACCACGATAGAACCAAAAAAATATCATGTGCAAATTCAACTAGGATTTAAAATGAATTTATAATAAATAATTTGAGAATAGATATTATAAATAATATAATTGTCTAGAAATGATCTGAATGAAAAGAATTATAATATTTTCCATCTTATTTCTCTCAAAGAACATTTATTTATTATTATAATTTACATATTAATAATACGCATGATTGTTTGAAGATTATATAAAGGATTAATAATAAAACTTGTTTCAAATTTTGTAATAAATTTAAAAAAATTTAAATTATTTGGCGCTAGTACTTGTGGCGCCACCTTAAGAGCTGCCGATGCGAATCGAAAACGATGACTACGCCACCACAGTGGCCATACAACAAATTTTGCATAAGACTTAGTCCCACTGGCACCCAGCTTCACCTGTCGGAAAACAATAAATTTGCGTCCAGATCTGCGATTCTCAAACGTGCTAAATGTAAAACGCTACGCAAATGAATGCGTAACTTGGCAACCACATCGTGAACACTGTTCCAAGGTTTGCCTAAGCATCCCAACAATACTGAACAATACAATTCAAAAGAGGGCCGATCGAAGGATCGAAGCGTCAAAGCCAGTCCGTCGAAGCCGCCAATGTGTTGTTCCACCATAAATTGGTGCGATATCTAGAACGAACACGAAAGCCTCGCAATGTCCGGCTACAGGAGAGAATACACGAGGGACGAGGATCAGAATATAGTTAAATATATTTTGGAGAATGAAGGCACATATAAATTGAGGGGCACAACGATGTGGAAGGAGATGGAGCAGTCGGAACAGTTTGACAGAACATGGCAATCATTGAAGAACAGATTTCTAAAAAACATTTACCACAACATGCATCTTATGGATATCGAACATAAAGACTGTGAGAAGATCAGGCAAGGATTTCAAGCCACCCAGAATGACCCTAAACCCCATAGCTCTAAATATGCAAAGAAGAAGCATGATGTGGAGTTCTCCGATGATTGAAGCGATGTGAGCTGGGCCCTGTGATTACACAGATTTGGACCAATTGTAAATATTGTTTTGTCAGTTATATTGTTTAAATAAAAAAAATATGTATGCGACGTGTGAACGTCTTCGTCTTCCTTCTCTGCTATCCATAATTGCTGTAAATTCTTCCTTAAAGAAGTAACACATATAGTCTTCGTACAGAGTAATGTTAACTATGACAGATGACATTTGCATTCAAGGGAATATATATATATATATCGGTAACGGTATAGACGTGCGAGCGCTCGCGCATGAGTGTATAACAAATATCCACCTTCTATTATAAATCTCTTCTATTTTGACGCTTTACATTTATATATTTATTAAATATATATATATATAAAAAAAAATGGATGTCAACTTAATAATATTAAAATATCATCAAATTATATGCGATACAAAGGTACACGGTTCGAAACTCAAATGAAACTGAACAAACAAATCCAATGTAGTCGATAAACTTAAGCGTAATATATGAAAAGTAAATGTAACCTTTACTGACTACTATTAGATCCATTTTAATTTTATTTCATTTATAATATAAAATTTCGAAAGCACAATAAATACAGTTCGCATGGTATTAAACGATACCATTGATTTGCAATTAGGACAATTTCATCCCACCCCAAAAAGTTTATATATATATATATACACATCGTTACGTTCGTTTTAGGCCTTACGAAATATATGCTGCGGATTTCTTATCGATGGCGCTCCGACACACCGGGCAATTATCGATGATCCCTATGGAGCAGTCCTCGCACAGGCAGACGTGTCCGCACGGCAACAAAATGATCTGCGAATATTTAGTTTATAGTTAAACGTTAAATTAACGGTTGCGATTAGTTTTACTTCTCTAGGGTTGATGCGACACACGACGCACAGGTGTATTTCAGGAAGATCGTCGTCCCTAACTCTGCGTCTACGCTCGATGCGATTTCTTTCCAATTCCTCCCTCGTCCGAAGATCGTCGCGTTTCTTGCAGTAGTCTTTGTAGAATCTCCGAGCCATCAGACCACCGAGCACCAGGCCGAAGGTTCCGAACAGCAAGCAGAGCCATCTAATGATTAATTAACATGCTATTCGATTTGAATTATTTGCAAAATGAAAGTTTTTCACCTGTATGTCTTTTTGGTATCATCCAATTTCCGGACCAGAGACGTTATCTGCATATTCGTTAAATAGAAGGGGGCCTCGTTGGAGGGCGGTTGCAGTTTCAAAGTGCTGCCATCTTTCGAAGCTACCAGTTCGCCGATTCCCGTGATCATCGTTCCTTTCCTCAACATCTTCTCCGTCGTCTGAACTCCGCGTTGCCGCACGCCGGCGAAGAATCCCCAGATGTGGTCCATCACGCTCGGCACGGTCGGCGTGAACACATCCGATATCACATCCATATCTTCCAATGAAAAATAAACGAAACAATTACAATTTGCTTGCATCGTTTTTCTATTGTTTACCTAGAATTACCTAAAATGTCTGCAGCAACCGGATCGATGATTTCCACTTTGTAACCATTTGATTCCAAGACAAACGGCATCACATTGTGCACCTCCTGTATGAGCCTCTCATGATCCGACCAAAAACCTGCTGTGCTCCTCTGTATCACATGCTCCCTAATCCTCAAAAGTTGAACCACCCCAGAAACTTTCGGATTGTTTGAGCTCACTATAGGATTTCCCATCGGTTTCACCATTCCCCTGATAGACACATAGGATAATTTCTGGTCCGGGTGTGTTTGCACGATCTCCTTCAGGTCCTTATCTATATCCAAATAGGGGGCGCCCTGCAATGAACACATATTATCAATAAACCAAATCCATAAGGACAATCAACTGAACTCACCTGTATCATGGACATGGCATTTTTGTTCTTCAGATATTGTTTCATGCAAGCCCCAAAGATGATGGCATCCACGCCCAGCGCTATAGCTTCACCCAGATAATCCATTTTCCTGTTCAGTTAGTTATTCAATCGCGAACCATGTAGAATTTTCTCCGTCTTTTTGGCCCCGCTCATATGTTGTAATCACTGCAACCGATTGTCAAAATAAAAAGGGAATCCCCTGATTCTTAGGCAAATTCATGTACAAACGACTCGCATCGTTTATTTTCTAGTTAGCAATATAAATCGTCTAGTCAATGGACCTATTAGAAGCAAATGTTATCGTCGTTATTTGATTTCGAAATATTATTTACAATTTATATTTTTTAAATTTAAATAATTTGGTTGCAATTAGTTGGTACGGTTAAATTGTTTGAAAACTTAAGTAATTTATTTGTAATTAAAATGTTGTTTTCTTTTACAGATCGACTGAGCCCGCTTCGAGCCAATAATCTAAGGTTTGGATTTGCTGCAGGACGCTGTTCTTCGCTGTTCCACCGATGGCCTCGTACTGCTCGACGCTATTCACGTAATTCCAAACTTTGGCGACGTCCGCGTCGAAATGTTTGCTAGAAAAATCAGATATAATCTATTGTTAAATTGAATTAAATCGATTTGTATTCAAAACCTGATGGTCTTCAGCTCTTCCAATGTGAGATCGTACATCTCGACTCCCCTCGCCTCCGCAGCGGAAACAACTTTACCGGCGATGTGATGGGCTTCGCGGAACGGAACGGATTTCCTCACCAAATAATAAGCCAAATCCGTGGCCAGCATATCGAAGGATAAAGCTTCGTGACAATTGGATGCGTTCACCTAAATCACGTTAATTTCCATTTGTTACGTCTTTAAAAACGTAAAAGATTTTTCACCTTGAGACTCTCCAGAGTGCCGCTCGCCACGTCCAAGATAGAGATCATCTTATCGTACGAAGAGAACATCGCCTCTTTGTCGCCTTGCAGATCCTTGTTGTACGTGGACGGTAGACTCTTCAGGACCATCATGAAGCTGCAGCACTGTCCGAAGAGACCTCCGCCGACGCCACGGATCAACTCCAAACTGTCGGGATTCCTCTTCTGCGGCATCAGGCTGCTTCCGGTTGAGAACGAGTCGTGGATTTCGACGAAGTTGAATTCCTTCGAGCTATAGATGATCAGATCCTCGGAGAGTCTGGTCAGATGTATTCCGGTTAATGAAGCCCAGAACAAGAATTCGGCTGTAAAAAAGCAAATCGTTAATATCTCCGCTTCGGCTGAAACTGTAAGTGTAAACTAACCGACGTAGTCTCGGTCGCCTACAGCCTGCATGCTGTTCTGCGTTAAATCGCTGAAGCCCAAGTTGTGCGCCAAGAGATTGCGATCGATGTCGAAGGGATTTCCTGCCAGAGCGCCGCTTCCCAGTGGCATCACGTTCACGCGTTTCAGGAGATCCTTTATCTTTTCGGAATCGCTCTTAAAGTTCCACGCATGACTGCAACAAGTTTTGTTTGTTGCATCCAGCTAACAAGGTCCTAATCTAAGCTACTTCTTATTAAACCTTACCTCAGGAGCCAGTGGCTCCACCTGACGGGTTGCGCTCTCTGCAGATGCGTGTATCCTGGCATCAAATAATCGATCTCGTCTCTCGCCCTGTTAACCATCACCTCAATCAAATTCCTCAACTTCTCGTCCAACTTCTTCAAGGCACCCCTCAGCCAAAGCTTCATGTCGGTGGCAACTTGGTCGTTCCTGCTGCGACCCATGTGCAATTTCGTTGCAGGTTCTCCGATGATTTCCTTTGCATTTTTGTTTCGTTCAACGTTTGAAATGTTTGAAATTATTTTTATTTTTCGTTACCTTCAACCTCCTCTCATTTGCCGAATGAATATCCTCATCGTTGACGATATTGAAGGATCCCTCGTCCCATTCCTGCTTGACCTGATCCAATCCGCTGCAGATCTTATTTGTCTCATCGTTGGTGAGCAGTTGGATGCTGTTCAACGTCTTCGCGTAAGCTTGACTGGCGACGATGTCTTCGGCGTACATCCGTCTGTCCACGTGGATCGAAGCATTGAGCTGCTCCAGTTGGTGATCGGTGCTGCTCTTGAACCGTCCTCCCCATAGTTTGTGAGACTAAGAGAAGAAATACATCAATCAACAGCATCACACTCATATCTTCTATTTCGATGATCAATTCGCATCAATCACACTTACTCGGGCGTACGAAACGGAATGCATGAATCCGCTGCTCTATATGCGTTCTATCTTTCTTTTCTCTCTTCCAACACTGATCAAGACTCGCGAATTCCATTGAATCTGTTTGCTCGGTCCTAATTGACTACAATCCGCCTTTTAAAAAGACGATTTCATTCGATCCTTGTGTAGCAAGGAAAACCGAAACGTATTTATTTGATCGTGCAATTTGCACGCGCGTGTCGCATCTATTACGCAACATACACCAATCGAAAACTAAACGATATTCAAAACTAGATGCATCAAGAAAACTATTTGCATTCTGACGTTAGCCTCAATAATCATCACATCTATTTCAATTTATTAATATTTCTTAACGTTTTCATTAAATACTCACTCGAACCTAAGCTAACCAAAATTATACGCTCCCGCTCTCCTTCGTTCCAATTAAGCGAGTTAGTCTGGAACGGTCAAAGTTTTCTCGAACGAGTTATATTGCGATAATCAAAATTACGCAAGTCGTTTTATGCAACCAATTTTACACAATTTCAAATGTTACGTAGAAAGAAATAGGAAAGTTTCAACTGACTCACTTATTTGATTTATATTATAAGGATTAAAGATTACTCGAGTTGTAATGTGCAGTAAACGGCGAATGCGTATTGTTAAGATGACTAATGGGGAAAAGGTTACACAGTAGTTTGCTAAAATCTACGCCGCAAATATTTGGATGAGGATTACGAATAGAGATTTATCATTGTTTCAAAACTACTTTAACGAAAGTACGGGCACGCTGGATTCAAAGAACGTTAATAGCATTAATTAATAATACTTTAATAGTCGCGAAAGTGATATGATTGAATGTTGCGCTTCTGATATTATATCGTTTTTGTACTAAGAAATCAAGAAGACCTACCATGGTTTCCTGAATTGCTAAATTCCGCTAAAACAGTTGAACACAACCACTTTGTTTGGCGATCGAAGTGGCTCTGCGTCTTATCAAAAAAAAAAAAGGTTACATAAACATAGCATGGAGTGAGAGAGTATTAATAATCAGTTTTATTATTACAAAAAAAAATAACACATGTACGTGTTGTTTTAAGTGTGTGTGTCTGTATGTCTTTTTCTTTATATATATATATATATAATCACATAACCAAGAAGCATAAGATTAAAGATCACAAAATTAATCAATAAAGGTTACACAGATAATAAATTATTTATAATCGAACGGAAGTTTTAACAGAAGGATTCACGAAGAGATGTAGCGTCGGTTAGTTTCGTACTGAATCGTCTGTTGCGTTAATCATAATTGGAATAGGAATAGGCGATGAATGATCCATCTCTTCCGTTTCTTTTTTCATTCAGTAAAACATAGACAAAAAAATTATAATAATCAAGTGTTAAAAATATTACATTAAAATATAAAAAGAGTAGCTTTTTAGGAACTTAAAATCTAAGGCAGGAAAACGGTGTACAACACACTCTTCTCTACAAATATATATATATATATATATTATATCTCTGTACTTTCTTTCGTCTTTCTCACTCACTGTACTCTTTCTTTCTTTCTCTCTGCATACTAATTTACAACAGTAAACGTAATCGTAACAAAAAATAGTTTAAAAAAAAAAGGAAATAGAAATTGTTGTTTGTGTGTATAAAAAAAATAATAGTAATAGTAATAAATCAGTACGTTTGAATGTTAATGCTTCGTCGTTGTTGCTGTTGACTCGTTTCGGCTCGACTTCTTCAATTTGCTGCCGCTACTGCTGTTGCAACTGAAAAACAGATATTAGTCTACACTTGGAGTATTGAAAGTTTAAATAATAATGAGGATAGTTTATGTAAGCGTTCTACTCGATAATGATAATGTTTATACAACGTTTATACAACGCTAGGTTTTCAATTAACGACAGGGGGGGGTGGGGTGGAGTGAGTTAACTACTAGTTAGACTACGATGCCCACTAAACAAGAACCAAACTATTTACTTTTTGACTGGTGCACTAACGATTTATTAATAAGTACTAATTCGAATTATATAATTAAAATGTCTTTCCCAAAATACCTTTTAGGAAATTTTCTGTCAACTGTTGGAATACTAATAATGTTTGTTTAGTGGGCGAGAATGTTAAGAAATTAAATGTTTTCTATACGTCAGTAAAAAAAAAGATCGATTAATTAATTGGATGTTACCAAATGCAAAATGAAATCTACGTTAAAGACTTTTTACCAACATTGACGTGATGTGAACGACGGGGTGGCTACTCTGCGTATTATTTGCTATTTGGATTCAAGTTAAAAACTTATTATATGTAAATAAATATAAAAAAAAGAAGTAATTCTGTCGTACATCATCTACCTAGCGTGGTTTGAACATACGAGTGTCATGAACATAAGCATGGACACTCGTTGGCATGAATTATCGGACTTCTAGTGCTATAAACGGGTACATACGCTGATGGATTTCTGTGGCTCTGATCTCTGCCCGTCGTTGTCGTCGTCCTCAACACACCCCTCATCATATCAGCAGACCTACTCGTGCTCGTCGTTCCACCAATAACACCACCTACATTATTTTATATACGATATAGAGAGAAAAATCATTTATCTTTATTTTTACCTTTGACGGTCTGCCTCTTCTTCTGAACATCTTCGCTCCGCAATTTGGCTTTGGCCTCGCGACTCGCCGCCTTCTCAGCGGTGCTTCTTATCGTCGACACCGCGGTCTTATGACGAATCTCCGGTAAACCGACAGAAAGCCTGAAGAAGCGACTGTTAAAAACGAATAAGTTGAAATCTTCAGACGTACCTCTCATCCGACGGTCTACTTTTGACCTCTTCCCGTCGCTTCGGCTTCTTCAGATCGAGTCCGTTGGAAACGGTGAATTGCGAGGATTTAGTTTTCTTGATCATTCGCGGCTTCCGAACGACCTGCGCTTCCGCAGGATTGGCCAGGTCTTCGGATGAGCTGCCGTGCGATTGCAATAGAGCCTCCCTGCTGCTTGCCCTCTGAAGACGTCTCGCCTTTGTGGCGGCCTTCGCAGTGTCTGTTCCGCTACCGCTGCCGCCTACACCGCCACCACCACTACCGCTCACCACCTTCTTTCGCTGCTTCTGTTCTGCGGATTTGGTCATGAAGGGTTTCCTGCTGCCGCTCTCGAGTGTCGACGACAACCTCCTGCACTCCCTCGGAACGCTCTCAATCGATGAATTCGAGCTCTCGCGCTTGTTCTTCGGCGCTTTGCTTACTATAGTCTTCTTCGTCGGTTGTGCGCCGCTCCTCTTCCACGATTTCGTCTCGGAAATGGTATCCAATTTGGGCGGCTTCCTCTCCTCATCTGAACTGTACTTGCCGTGATGCTGATGCTGCTCTTCGTCCGTGTATCCGTTGACCGCTTGCAGGATTTGGTCGGCTGCTTTTGTAAGCTCCTCGAGAATGCTGCTATCGAATTTATTCCTCCTGTTCTTCTGCTCGATGTTCTCATAGATCGGCGAGTCAACCAGCTTTTTCGTCTGCTTTCGGTGATTGCTTCCGAACTGCAGCAAATCGGGCTTGTTCACTTTGATACCGAAGTACGCCATCTCCGATTGCTTGGGTTGCCTCAGAACGTGCTTCGTTCCTCTCTCCAGACTCGAGCAGTTCGAATGATCCGGACTGCTTTTGGTTTTACTGCGGCTCACTACGTACGGACTAGACAGTTTCTCTGGCTTCACGTTGTTGCTCTCCTCCATCTCCTGGTTCAAGCTGATCGCGTTTTCTATCTGTTTATCGATGTATCGGAACTTTGATTCGGTCGTCGTCTCCTCCTTGAGCCGTGAAGCGTCTGCTGCAAAAGAAACGAAACACAAACATTTTAAATTAACGCTTTCCTTGTATTTACATTGCGATGAATTATTTTTTGGTATTTTGATCGTGGGGAAGAGGCCGCATTTTTTTAAATTAATTGATATACCTTTTTCTATAAGTGCATGAGATCCGTTTGTGATTGATTTTTGGTAATGATTGATATGCTTAAAGGCGCGCATTTTGCTCCAGCTGCCGGATACCACGCTACTACCGTCATCGTCGTCTTTGTGGTGGTGGTGGTGGAGGAGGTCTTCTTTCAATCGTCGCTCGGACGAACCGTTCATCAGGATTCGATTGACCTCCTCGTCGGCCTCGCTGTCGCTGTGCACCTCGTCATCATCATCATCATCATCATCGTAGAGCTTTCTCAAAGCCTCCAGCTGCGGCGCCACGTTGACCCTCTTCTGCACCAGATCTACGGCTTCTCCGAGAGCGCTCCGTACGAGCGATGGAGACTTGAAGCTCTGCAGAGATGCGCGCGGGAACCTAAAACTATCGCTGCCTCTATCGTTGTCGTTCGTCGGCGACGGCGTCAAATCGATAGTTATTTTCGTCGTCGTCGTCGTGCCGTTCGTATCGCTGTTCGTCGTCGTCTTCGAGCAAACCGTGTGCTTCGAGTTTGTGTCGTTTCTGCCAATGCGCACAACTAAGCCTTTATTTAGCAAATTTTTCTTCAAATCTGCAATAATTTTCGGTTCAAAGAATTTTAACTATTTTAACGTATCTGTATGTATATATATATATATATGCATTTAAGAGTTGCTGTTGGTTAAATAGATTTTCTACGGAATTTTAAAGACATGCACAACAGAAAAAGGTATTCTCATTCGACCTGATTGTTGTTGTTGTTGTTGTTCTAAAGATTATAATTCAACTATTATTACTACTACTACTACTACTACTATTACTGAAGAAAAAAGACGACTACATCTAACTACTGGAGGAGCAGGAGGATTCTATCTAAGCTACGTTAAAGTTGGAATTGGACTCACCTTTGTTGTATTCATCTTTCCTCGGCCACGTCGGATGCCTGTTTTCGACGACCGTTGCTTCGCCCTCCCCAAAGTTCACCTTAGTCGAATATCCCTTATTCTCCGTCCACTTCAGATCCTCCACCTGCTTAATCCTGTCTGCCACCGACCATGATGACCTTCTGCTGTCCACTGCAGGCGACAGTATGCGAATACCTTCGGAGGCGCTCTCCTCTTCCGCCTCCTTCGTCGGTCTCAGCTGTTTGAGCAACTTCTGAAATTCCGGTTGGGGTCCCTCCTTATCGTAGAATGTGTTCCTCACGGTGACCGTCGACCTCCAAATCGGACTGGTTTCCTCCTTCTGGGCAGGCTTCAACTTTACGCCCCACGTCTTCTCCGAATCACCACCGCCATCACCTACACCTCCTCCTCCACCGTCCGTCGTCAGCAGCAGCAGCAGCGGATCTCCTCCCAGGATGTACGGCTTCGGCTTGACCGGTTTATTCTTCAGAATTCCCCTGGGTGCCTCGTTCTCTTTCTGCTCCTCCAGTCCCACATCCTGGTAGCCGTTAACGGCGTTCACCGTTACATTGCCGCAGGCCACGACCTCCTTATTATTATTACCACCATCACCTATGTTCTCGTAAATCGCCTCGTCCCCATCTCCGAACATGCTCTTCTCCAAACCGGTGTCGCCGAAGTGTAGGACGGGCAGATCGCCCTGCAAATTGCATCTTCTTCTCCTGCGAAAGTTTTGCGTGGGAGGCGGCTTCTCATCCGTTTCCACGATATTCACTTTTCCCGAATCAGCGGCAAAGTGCACCTCCGTTTTGCAGAATTCAACTTTCTTGTTGTGCTTGCTCTTACCCTGACCCTCGTCCTCATCGAACCGTTGATCGTTGATGGCGAGACTCGTTCTCTTGAAGCTGTTATCCGTCACTTTGCTCATGTACTTGGATTCGTCGACTGCTATGGAATGCCTTTTCGTTTCGCCTCCGTTTTCCCTCCAGCTACCTCCCTCCGTCATCATCGTCGTGATCGGTATCGTGATGGTCACAGGCTCTAGTTTCTTGCTCCAATAGTTTGCCTCCTTTTTACTCTCGAACAGAGTTGCGTACTTCTTCACGTTGCCGACAACGCCCGGATCGTCGCCAAATGCCTGCTTCAACTCCTCTTCGCTCTCCGAGACGTAACCGGTGTTCGCCTTCGTCGGTGTCGTCGGAACGAGCACAATCTCCGTCGATCTGCAGATGCCGCTATCAGTAGATGATTCGACGCGCGATTTCGTCTTCGAAGACATCGTCTCCGGCTGGTTGTGCATCTGTTCGAATCCATAAGATTTTCGACGGCTGAACCAATCCTCATTTCGATTGACGGAGACGCTGCTAGGTTTTGGTCGCGACTCAAGACTTCCGGTGCCGGTCACCATTATCTTCTTCTGCACATCTCCGTCCATGCCGAATACGTACGATTTGATGCGTTCGTTCATGTCGTTCTGCCGCTCGGTGACGATGCCGTCATCGATCTCTTCGGGTCTGTAGATGTCCTTCGTTGGGGAAGAAGTGCGTCGCAGTCGACCGCGCACCGCCCTTATAGATTCGACGGTGACGAAGGAATTCCTCTTCTGCTGCTTGGGGTCTGCGTCCTTATCGTCGCGCTGCTCCACGCTGCTCACGCTCGAATTTGAGATGGACCTGAGGATTTGGTCGAGAGCGTCCAGATCGACACTGTTACCGCGCAGAGCCGTATTGAGCCGTTTCCCCGTCTCCAGGTCTTCCTTAATCCTCCGCACGCTGCCCGTGTTTGAAGGCAGATCGGGCGGTTTGCTGTTGGTCGCCTTCTGCTTGGGATACTGAAGCGATCTGCGTATCTTGGATGTGCGACGCCAACTCTGCAGCTGCTCGTCCAAATCTTCGAGGTTCTTCGGATCGTGCAGATCCTCGCTGCTGGTGCTCTTCGTCCGCGACAGTTTCGAATGCGTCTCCGATTCAACCTCGACGATCTCGACGCCGTCGCCGCTCTGTCTCTCGTCTATAGAGAGCGTCTGCTTCTGTTGCTTCTGCTGCTTCTGCTGCTGCTGCTGCTGCTGCGGAATCTGATATTTTCCAAACGTTTTTCGGACGGCGTCGTCGTGGATCTGATGGCAGAGACGCGATACCCGGTGGAGATTCGTGGCTGCCGTCGTGCGAAGATCCCGTCCGAGGATGTCGTCTCTGATGCGAGATCTGGAAGGCGGTCGCCGTCCGACGCTTCTGCCCACGCTGGCCTTCGACTTCTCCGACGTTAAATCCAGTGGGTTCAGCGACAGCTGTAAAGCGAGACTTGCCCTAATGAAATGATCCAATCGCAATCCCGCATGAACAATATTATTGTTAATAGAATATATATATTTTACTTGCAGATCCTCGAAACGCGCGTCTCTTTCGTGGTCGTTGTTGTTGTTATTGTTAATCCTTCGGCCGCCGCCCAATCCTGTCCATTTGCTGCTCGACACCGTCTGCGTCTTGATCACCTGTATCCTCCCTCCCGGCACCTGACTCTGAAACACCTCCAGTTTTCTGCGTGCCTGCTGCTGGTGACTTCCATCCGCACCCGAACGCGCTCTCGAGTCTACTACCTGCAAAAACAAAAAGACTAAACTAGCTGCTTACTCATCATCATCATCATCATCATCACCATCTCCTCCTCCTTTTTCCACTCTTCCTCTATCTCTCTTCAGACCAACATTTAACAATCATCACACATTATCCAACATTATTACATATGCACGAAAGCCATACGCTTATGCATATAAACCGCGGTGACGCGCATCTCCTCCGCCGCCGACGCGGCATTCATGTTTGTTCGGTGCGATTTCGCGTAGATATTTGCGAAGCTCCAAATCAATCGGATCGAATGTGCATCATCTCTCTCTCTCTCTCTCTTCTCCATTCTCCCAGCTATACGAAGAACGGCACTGCAATAAATACACTGCTGCCTGTCTCCTCGAGACGGACGACGGGGTTTACTGGTCTTTTAATTGTCGCCAGTTTAGTGCTCAAGAAAAGCTCGTGCGTTTTTTCTTCTTCTCGTTTTGCCCGCCTTCATCTTCTTTTTCTTCTTTTGCGTCTCGCGTTCAGACATTAAGAGACGCGGACAATTTGTAGTCCATCGCATTCTACAAACGCGCGCTCCATCGTTCACCAAGAAGAGATCAGAAGCAGCAGTAGCAGCAGCATTTCGTTTGCACCTCACGCATCGAAAAAAAGAACAACTGTTAAGCAGGAATTAAAATCCCGATATGGAGAAGACACTCACATAGACGGATGGCAATCAACAGAAGCAATCTCCACTCTTCTCAAACTTTTTTAGTTTCATGTACTATCCAGTTAGGATAAAAATTAATTTCATTTTCTATTGTTACTTCTTCGATGGAAACGGTAAACGGAAAAGCAAACAAAGAAAGTGTTGCAGTCTATTTTGATGGAAACGGGAGAGAGAAACAGAGCGATAGAAGAACGGATCTTTTCGCCAATTGTTTAGGAAGCAAGTCGTGCATTTCATTGCTCACGCCGTGCACTTTTACAAATTGAATAATTGAATTATTGCATCCTCATTTCGTTGCGCAACTACTCGAACAATGCTCCAGAATTACTACTACCACTACTATTGCTACTACTATCATTACTACTACAGCTATTGTTTTGTAAAATATATATATATATATATATATGTAAAAACAAAAATGTTATTAGCTAAAAGCAAATTAATTATCGTTCTAGATGACGCCACGATCTATTTGAATCAAGAATTCTTATGCAACTGGATAATCTACCAACATGTGTCAATATAATTTCAACTATACGCAACAACAAAACTTATTCAAACTCACAAAAAAAAGATGTTAGTAATTAGAAGTTTTTTGTTGCTGTTGTTGTTGTTGTGTATGCGTGTGTGTCATCATCATCATCATCCCTTTCACTTTCCTATTGGAACGTCTCGAAATACCCATTTTAATTAATCGCGATCCACATTGCAAACAAAACACGCTTCTTTCTCTCCACGTTCGTTCTCACCTCGCATCTATTCTTTCCTTCCTTCCATCATCCGAAGCTTATGTAAATCCCTGAACAATCCGAAATGGATTTCACTTTTACGCTTGATCTGCTCTGCTCCCGCAAAATCCATAAAACAACGTTTCCTACACGATCCGATCATAAACCGAGAAAAGCATAATAAAATGAATTAAGAAATAATTAAGTCATCTGAACACAAAAATGCGAACTACAAATATGTTTTTCCGATCGTCACTAGTTAACTTACCTACATCTTACTCTTATAACTACTATTTAAACTAAATCACACTTTTACACCTGCTTATGATCTCTTCGATGATTATTCATATTTCAAACATATTTTAATTGTTAATTGTATGCGGTTAATTAAAAACAAACTAATCGCTGATATGTGACGCTTCGTTTTATTTAAGAACAAATGCAATAGATTTTGTCAGACGCACCAACCTTAAGTGTAATAAGATAGAGAAAAACGTACCAAGTTAAATCAAATTTGGTTCCTTACTTTTACCGGTGCACATTGTTGCACAGCTAAGTTGCGCACCATAAACAATGACACTTGTTAAACTTATTGCAATTCGCTCGTTCGAGTTTAATAAGAATCGGAGATAGCGATCGGTTAAATCGCACGGTAAACAATCGTTAAATTTATTGAAATTGGATACGCGTTTTTCTCTTCTTCTTTTTTGAATCTCTCTTTCATCGGCGCATTAAGAGGATGATTTACAACCGATCGTTGTCCTTAATTCGTTTTGTTCGCAATTCGTTGGTTTTCCCTTGAACGGATCATGTTAAAGGCGAGAGAAACATATAGTTTAATGTTGGTATACACAAAGTTGTTTATTAATGCAAGATGAGGGTTGAAAACAACGAAGTTTGTTTGTTTTGTTGTTGTTGTTGTTGTTGTCAGGGAAAGATAAATATTGCATTGTGGTAACGGACAATGCGGCCCGTAATTATTTACGAACGCAAATAATAAATCTGCCCGGGCTTTTCCATTGAGAAATTTATGATGAAGAGAGACCGAGAATCCAAAGATTTAAGACACTCCGAAGCCTTCCTCTTCCTCACTCTCCCTAGCCGCCACCCGCGCTCCTCGTGCCGTGACCATCAAATTGAAATTTATATTTCGCGCATAACTTTCCTCTACGCCGCACTATTTATAGCCTCTTTCACGGTCTTCTCCACGCATCATCATCATCATCATCGTCGTCTTCGAGGTTTAATTGATATTTTTCGCACGCACCGCGATTAACGAGATTAACAAGGTGCACCAACCTTGTTTTGCAGTCAGCGACAACCAGAACTAAATAAATGTTGATTCGTGGAAAATATTATCGTCAAATAGATTCAAATTTGAATTTCAATTGCATAAAACTCAATGACCTCAATTAAATAAACGAAATTATGTTAATCGCGTCTAGGTCAAAAGCCTTGGCGCTCCAAAATACTTTGTTTTTCGTTATGTAAGATTGAATTGGCAACTGTTGAATCGGCTTTTATATAACACCTAACTCCATCTACTTTGATAATATTTAAAATTTTTGCAAGCGTTTCCATGGAAATTTTTTAGAGCATATTTTGAAACAAATGAAATTATCAATTTTCTCGCCTCGCCTCTCTTTTCGTTTTATTTTGCATAAACGATGGATTTATTCCTCGCGATTTCAAAATTACATTTATTTAATGTCCGACGGCGCGATAAATCAAGACACGCCTACGTTCTCGTTCGGTTTAGGCTTTATCCCATGCATAAGTTTCTTGTTTAAGACACCACTCCGACATAACAACAACAGCGACAACAACGAGTACAAAGACGGCCGAAGATGAGACACAGAAACCCCTCGTCGACCACCGGCAAATGACGCGGATTTTCCAAAAGGAAAATACTCATGTTTCCGATACATCCTCTCCGATGTACCTTCCTCCGCACTGTTGTCGTACTTTGTCTTCTCCTCTTCAATCTTTTACTTGTTGCAATTAAATAAATTACACAATATAAACGCCATTCACAAATCTATCTGTCACATTTGACGGATAATCCTAATCTAGAAACAAATTTCGGTTTATTAATTATAAATAACGGAGAAGTATTTTTTTCTGTGTGCGAGGGCGAAACGAATTTGTGATTAGATTGACCCATGTAGGAAGTCGGAGGAGCGAAGATGAAAAGAAGAGAGTCGAATAAAAAAAAAATACAAGAACACCTCCGCATCGGACCACGGAACATATGGTCCGACTTTTTTTTATGCAGAAAATAAATATAAAATCGTACTTTGACAATGAAAAAATGTTAATTTGATTGCACTGCATCTTTGGTTGTATAACATCTAAATTTAATTATTAACGCCAATAATAACAAAAGTTGGTAATCATAAACACATAATGGCGACGACGACAAAGATTAAAGTGACAGTTATATTTTAAATTGTATAATTTCCAAAAGAATAGTGAAAAAGAAGTGCGTTTTTCTTGTACTTCTTTTAGCGATTGGGTTTTTCATCGTACGTGTAAGTACACTGTTCTTTAATTAAACATAAATAATCATTAATTAAAATATATTAGAAATTGACGTAACCAACATAAATTAAATATACGTCACTAGATTTGAAACATTTTGTAACCAAATTTCCCCAATAATAAATTAAAATACGCAGCGTTTTGCTTCTTTAGAATCTGCTCTTCGTCGAATGATTGATGTTTATTGTTAAATAATTCACCGTTACCTCAATTCATTCGATATTCATTAAATCCTATATTCATTAAATAATAAAAGCGATAACGGATATTATTATGACATAGTTTATTGTCACGGAGGAAGATGACGCTGTGACTCGGTGACCCAGTTTCGCGTAGGATCTAGATCTATTAGTTGCATTCGATCTCTTCTCATCTCGCGTTGATTTTATTTCTTAACGGTATCGGTCATCATTCCGTGCCATTCTTATAATCGTTTTGTAGCAACATTTTTACACGGAGTGTTACGGTAAAACGCAAATTGAAAAAAGTTGTACAATGAATAAGAGGGTTTAAGATAAATGCATTTTATACATATATTTCAAACAAATTTCATTATCAGAAGTTACGAAGAGAATGGCGCATTAACATACTTCGGACTTATCGAAAAGCGCGATTCAGTTCGAGAATTGTTTCAAACGGTAAACTTAGAATTGCATTCAAGTCTTGCTCTTACTTTTTTTAAAATTATTATTACTGAAAATAATGTTTGGTAACAGATAAATTGATCGTTGCTATAGTAATGTAAAAAAAATCCAATCAAAAGTGAAGAAAAATGCAAAACTAAGCGCAACAAATTTGGCATTGACATTGGTAAAAAGGTTAAGAATGAAAGCGTAAGCAGAAATTGCAAATGTAAACTAATATGTGCAAAATTATGATATTATATCATTAATAATAACGATGAAAACATCATTTAACAATTTTTACCAGTTTTGATGTTATCAATAAAAATCCCAAAGAGTAATTGAAATCCACTATAAGTAACAACAGCAAGAGTAAAGTGTGCACTAAAATCGCGTCCGAAGAAACAAAACAAAACACCGAATGTCAAAGTCTGCCTCCTGAGAGAACACCCACCACCGCAGGACGACTGGAAGAAGTAGAAAGGTGTACCAGAGACTAAAGCACACACACACACGTACACTTTTACCTCTCCTCCACACTAACAACACATTTCGAGAGAGAGAGAGAAAGAGAGAGAGAGACCTCCTCTCTCGAAACCGCTGACATTTCCGAAGCCTTATTATATTCTTATTAAATGACAAAGTTGAGTCGTTCGTATTATTATTATTATCATTATTATTTGAGAGACCGTTTAATTGCTCGAACCGCGCAAAGCATGAGATAGAGAGAGAAAGAGTGATAGAAACACGTAGCCGCCGTTTTGCACTCTGATTTATCGCCACTTTCTATTGCTCCAAATCGCGGTTTGCCGTTTCCACACTTTTATCCTAAAAATAACAACAAATTTCTTTTCTGGCGTCGTCGCGCGCGCGCCCGCCCTCCGACCTTCTCAATTACGTTTTGTACGGAAACATTAAATTAATTAAAATTGTTTAAATTTACTCAAATTTAGGCGAGAAACTGGACGTGTAACGCATATTATTCAAAAAATAGTTATATTTTTAACAGAAATAAAGCAGAATTAATTGAATATTGCAATTGAAATCAAAAGTTTTCATATAAATATGATCTGAACCAAATAAATGTTGTAATTTTAATTGTTTAAAAAATTGATTCTAAAATAATGTATAATCATTTCGAATTTATTCAAATCGTAATGCGCATATAAAAAATATTCTAATGTGTGAGACTCGCAGCTGCAGATGATTTTTTAAATAATCGCAAAATGTGCGAAACGCACTATTTTCGTGCCCAAATAAGGATTTATAAAACGCAGCTGCAAGTGCAGGTGTTCAATTGTAACGCAGATAAGCGACGTTTTCCTAATTTTTATTTAATTTACAAATAAAATTAAAATGATTTAAAAATAAATTTAAAAAAAAGAAACTTGATACAGAATTATTTGAAAGTGGTGATAAGTTCAAAGGTCTTTTTGATTTTCATTGAAACATCAAAAAAAAGTAAAAGCCACGTCTTTCTTCTCACCAATTTTAAAAACGAGAACAACAACGCTAAAAAGATTTACATAAACATTTATCGAAAACAATAAGTTTCTATTTTATAATCATTGTCTTTATCTATTTTTTGTGTAGATTTGAATGCAAATTAACACCTAAGATATTTTCAAACAATAAAAAAATTATGATTTAATTTCATAAAAAAAACGCATCCAATTAATAAAATTAGAAATCGATAATGTTAGATTTAACTAATTAGTTAATTAAAATCTAAATTCCGTATGCTAAAGTTATTTGAGTTGAGAAATAATAAAGAGATATTAATTAAAATTGGATTATTATTATTATTATTATACGTTAGGTCGGCACGCGGTTTTGCAATAATCATCATTCAACGTTCCAGTTTTCTAATCAACTTGGCGTGAAGAGAATTCATCGTTCGATTTGCAATATTTGAAACTTGGAGATTTACTTTTTTTTATATGAAATTTGCTTACGTAAAATCTTCATTCCTGTTATTTCGTAATATTGCTTTTAATCAATTTAATGTGTAGGTAGTAGATATGCAAATTGATGCGACGCAATTAAAAATAAAATACATACACATGTAGTTTATAGTAATGCGAGACGCGTATCGTAAAGAATAATAAAGAATTTTGCATATTGAGACATTTTTTTTTATAGAAATTGCAATTACGCAACTCGCCTTGACATTGCCTCCGGTTTTGTTATTATCTCTTTCGTTCTATTTTGTTACTTTTAACTAAATTAACTAACTATATGAATGCTTGAAGCAGTGGCAGCAGCAATATAAAATCGTTTTCTCGTTCGTGTAATGTTGCGCAAGGTCTTTTTCATTCAGGTCCTTTCTTGTTCTCTCGCCCATTCGTCATTTGCTTTGAGCACTACTAATAAATAGCAGATTTCGATCTGCTCTGACCTACTTCGTGGCATTTCGTGTTTCTCGTTTCGTGCGGATCTATCATTATCATTATTATTATTATCAATTTTGGTTAAAGGCGACAGGCGACACTTAACGCCAAATAATAATAATAATAATAATACTTTAAATTTTCCAATTTGTCTTCAATATTCATTTTGCAATTTGAAATAACTCAATTTTCAAGAAATAGATTAAATAATCTTTAAATGGAGCAATAGACCTAACTTATTTTTATTTGTATTTATCAACTCCTTATTATGTGTATATCCATTGTTATACAAATTGTGACATTACGTGAAATGTTAGACAGACAGAACGAAAGTGAAATGGAGAAAAGAGAACAAAGCCTTTCGGAATCGCCCAATTCAGTTTCATTTGTTAATTAATTGGGCATTTTATGATGCAGTCTACTTTGATATATTACATCTAACAATGACGTAAAGTGGCATTCCAATATTGACATTTGAAATTTCAATTTGACGTTTCAATTTAAAAATGGATGGCGCCAGCATCCAAAAAAAAAAAAAAAGATAAAAGCAAAGAAATGTCAAAGACGTTTGTTGGTGATGGAAATGATGTGTGTGTGTGTGCGAGCCAGCGATCGAGAGAGATGATGTAATTTCGCGAGGCGGATTAAGATTGCGAACGGGAGATTTCAATTATCTCTCTCCCCTCGTTCGAGATTGCGTTCGTGCTCTGCACGCGCGTTCATTGTTCCGCTGAAACTGGATTACTTTTGCGCGAACGTGCAAATAATAATGAATGAGTCACCCACCCCGGTCGGGGAGAGTCCGGCGTATTTCCGTACGCGCTAATTAATCACACCGACATTTCGTACAGTCCTGTTTTTTTTTTTTTTGCCAGTTGAATTATTAGTTTTCGGGAGCGCAATGTTTGCATTTTTCCGAGGTGAAAAGGTGAAGGAGATCGAAAAAATTCGATACGTGCTCCGATATTAATATTAAAAGGAAAAAAAATAAACAAACAAACATGAAAACTGGGTGTGTCCTCTTGCATAAAGTGTGCTGTGTCTCTCGGCTCGATCGCAGCACGCGGAAGGTAAAACGGGCGCCATAGCAACAACAATAAAAAAATGAAGAAGTCAACAAGAACAACGATCTGTCTTACGTGTCTTTGATGGAATAAGCGGATGGCCTGGATCCGCATAAATTCTAGAAAATCCATAGATATTTATATATATATGCACGCTATATAGACCAGTTTTCTGCATTGCACTTTCTACAACGAATTGCTCAGATAAATAAAGCGTGTTACGCAACTCTTAACTGTACTCACTCACTCGCAGCGACAGATGAAAACCGCGCGATTTGTACGAACCCAATTCAATTACCGTTCATTCTCTCATCTACTCTACTCTTCTCTTATTTTATCTTAATTAGTTCATTAAAAAAAAAAACAAATCGAATTCACGTATACCCAAAATTGTGAACAAATAATCGAATTCAGTTTCTAAAAAAATATGCATAAATATGCATTTTTATTCATAAAAAACAAATGCACGCTCGATAATCAATTAATTTTGTTTATCGAGCTTTCACTTGTTGCAAATTACAATAAAAATGTAATAATGAATCGTTTTGTTGAGCGGAGCGGAATCATCTGGGAGAAAGTTCGTGAGATGCATGATTTTTTATTGATTAAAAGGACGCGATGAATACGTTATTTGGGATGCTCAATTAATAATTCAATACCATCGAGAATTTGGAATTTATCTGTAAGATGAATATTGATGGGAACGTGAGAAAATGCGCGAATCCTCTTTGCGCAGTGAAAAAAAATGTATATATGCAAATTACCTTGTTGTATTTGTGCGTAGAGTTGGCCGTGTTCGACGTCCATTGGTCCGTTTCGAGACGCGCCCGCTCCAGCACCCCGGTGATGCTGTCCAATCTGGACCATTCCCGCACGTCGTGATTGTGGAACGGCGAGCCATTGGTCGTCGCCGTCGTCGTCGGCGTCGCTGCTACTACCTCCATATCTGTTTCTCACCACCTACACCTACTCCTTCTTCAACTCGAATTCTGGCGGACCTTTTAATCCTGTTTTCCGTAGTATCACTTTCTATTGATGAAATCTGAAAAACGAAAATTATTAATTATATCATATAATACATTTGTCAAGCTGCGACCATGAAAAGAACGATAATTGCAAGAAAGAGGCAAATATATGATTTGTTTATGAACGACTGTTAATTCCACATTATACATATATAAATCGTTGTATTATCCTCGTCGAAGGTTAGAGTAAACGTGCAATGTTTCTGCATACTCGAACAACAAAATTCGTTTCAATTTATGGCGCATTTTGACGTTTTCTTCGATCGAATTGCAACTCGATCGAATCCTTTAATTGCTTGTGCCATGGACCAGAATGGACTGACCTCGTCGCTCTAACTGTTCCCAACAATATGCGAAGAATACTGCCGCTGTTCCCTCTGACCCACTGTGCGCGATTTCCGATGATTTCCTGTTTATTAAACCACTCGTTTCATTTAAGTCCTTTTTCTTTTCTGCACTTTGCGACAGATCGGTTAAATTGCTGTAACACACTTCGATTTACCGTTTTCAATCGAATCATCTTCCATCGATCGATCAGGTGTAATTGAAACAAATTTCGACGTAATCATTTACAACTGTCAAAGTCAAATGCAAACAAACGACAACTGTAACATGAATATGCGACTTTGACAATTATAAACGTCAAAAATTTCATAATAGCAAAAGTCAGAAATGGATTGATGAAAAATTTTAATTAATTGTTTTAATATATACACGGATTAATAAGAAATAAGTTTTGCGGCGTGAGCCAATAAAGTTTCCTAGATGAAGTCACTTCTCCATGTATTTATTTAGTTAATTAAATTATGATCGCGTCTCGGAATACATGAATAAAATTATGAGAAAGCGAGAGCGCGTTTACTTCTCTTTTCGTCACCTTACTTTATTTATATTTCTTTTTTCATAATCGTCGGCGTTGCTATCCCTTACGGAAAGGTCATCCAGAAAAAAAGTAGAGAATGAGAGAGAGAGAGAGAGAAATAACGAAACCTGATTTTGATCATTACATAAAAAAAAAATGTTAAAAGACACAGGAATTACGCAAGTCAAATCCATTAGCCCAGTTCGTGTGTTTCTATGATTGTTCGAATCAAATATTCGAGTCTTTTCTGGATTGGAGGAAGGAAAAAGGAAGCAGGACGACGACGAGGAGGAGAAACAAGTGGAAAGACGAACGGTAATAAGATAAAAATGAACAATGGGGAGTCTCGATTTATATAGAAATGCGATAAACCCATCGCCGCCATTGTTTATGGGCGCATATATCGTTACGATGTCGTGTGTTATCTGCCATCTTTTCTTTTGTGTTTTGAAATGTTGAGGCAGAAAGCTCCTCTTTCTCGATCTCTCTCGCTCTCTTCGGCCGTTTGGTCCACGAAACGACGACTGTCTGCACTTTATTTTTCATACAATGGTTCAAATGCAAAATACGATGAAAAAAAAACAACAACAGCTTGCAGAAGCGCCTAAGTGGTACAAACGACGAATACAAACTCTTACGCTTGATCACCATAAAATATATGCTGCACACCATCCGCTAAATGCCACGGTACGAAGGAAATAATGAGATTTTCTTTGTTCTAATGGTTGCTATGACAATCACATTTGCCATAGTGTGTAAAAAATAGCTGCAGCATTTTACAGAATTAACATCGGATGGAGGATAGTTTTTAGTAGATTTTTGAATCGTTTTAAAACTTCGAAATATATAACATTGTAAAGCGATTAACATTTTCGTTGATCTCCTATTATGCTGCTTTCAAAAATTGTATATATTCTTTATAACCATGCATATAATTAATTAATTAATTACTCTAATTAGATGCTGTGATTTTGAGTTGAATCGCTAGAGGGTACTGTTCAAATTTGTGTTTGAACGTTATCAGTTGGCAGCTGCGTCGGCGTGGGTACGAGGCTTTCGTTTGGTGGGGACGCTCAGTGATCGTTCGGTGTTTGCTGCGTCTGCGTAAGCTCCGCTTTTAAAACTTTTAAAAGTTCAAAATTGTTGCGAAACTCGCGTAAATCCAGGGAACTGTTGCGTATTTTGGTGAAATTCATCGGTGAAAATAACGATCGAATTAGATTTTTGGGGTGAGTTATTTTTTTATTAAAAAAATATATAATTTTGAAATTAATGTTTCGTGATTTGTTCGCTAAACGATTGCGTAGATTGTATTGAGATGTGTATTTCATATAGTCATTTGTAATTCGGGAAATTCGGGTTAATTAATTAGAAATTGCGACGCTCATAAAATGGCTTAGGGACCGCTTTGAAATATTACCAAAAATGCTCTTGGTGGTACGATTGCGTAGGGACGAGTTGTCCGCAATACACAGCCTCTGAATTGATGCAAGACTTTACGCATTTACCTTCTCGAGGTTGCACCTGTTTTAATGCAGGGATTCAAATTAAATTATCTGTAAATAGTTATGTTTTAAATTTCGATTAATTAAATTAGCGTTTGTGGGCGCGTACAAAGTCGCCACCAAGGTTGTCTTTCGTTCGGTTGTCTTTGCGAAGATTCCGTAGAAGCCGTTATGTATATAACGACTCCGTTGACATTTTGCCCTCATGTCGGTACACACAAATATAATAATAAACGCAATAAAGATTCATCCGACGTTCCAATATAATTGCTCTCGAGTTTTCACGTAGTGTAGATATACATAAAATTGATCCATATTTGGCGACCAAAAAAAGTAGACGTTTTATTTTGAAGAGCTGGTTTCGGATCATTCAGAGATCATCGGTTGATTAACACCAAACAAAACAAAGATTTAGACAGCACGAAAATGATTCGGAATCAAGGTTGTCCGAACGTCGTTTCTTCATCAACAACACAAAAAATAAAAATAACTTAATTACATTTCCTATTCGACCGTAAAAGGAGCAGAATTCAAAAGAGTTTGATTGAAAATAAAACAGCGTGTTAAAAAAGCATCAATCAAAAAGAAACTGACCAATCGAAGCTAGAAAGACTAAATTACAAATTACGTGTCCCGAACTACTGAATTCCGTGTTCAATTCCATCCAAATTTGGATTTAATTATGTTTGAATCGTACAGCTCGATTCTTCTTTCCTCCTTATCCATCCACACTTTATCTTCTTCCTCATGGAGATGATTCACATCTCCCCACAGAATCATCGTGACTCTCATTTATTTTTCACACCTACTAAATTATTATTGTAGGAGTTTCTTTCATTACATTTCTTCATATAATAAATAATTATATGAAGATAATTTAACAGTTCTTTTTATTATTTTTAGGCTCCATCCAAACATAACTATTATTACGTAACTACGTCCGTAGCTTCGGCAGGTATTATATATTAAGTTTATAAGTTTTACTTTATTCTATGATTGAAAGAAGTCCAACTGGAAAATTACAATCTACGCAATCAGGTAAATATAAAGATAAACTAAATAACATATTTTGATTATTCTAATTGTCGTAGATAAATATTTCATGGTAAAAGTATGTTTACTTGCAGTCTATATTGACTCAAACGTACATACAAACATTGTCTCTTCACCAATGTAGAGGTAGGTTTGGTTTTATGCACATTCTGTTTATAGACTACACTTATTATTACTTTGCATTTTTTTTTTAAATATTCACACGTTGCATAATATTTCTACAACAACAAAAAATTCGCGTTGTTTTGCTCGCCGATTGAATATTTGTTATTTATTATTGTGTCTGCGATAAAAGCACTCGCGTCGCGTCGACTCCGAATTATATATTTAGCACCTTCGCTGCATACTAATTCCACGCAGACTAATTAAATCCGAGTTATTATTCGTAATGCAAATACGTTGTGAGAATTCAATTAAAGACTTTCAGACTTAATCTTTTAGATAAATGATCTTCCATGTAATTAAATTATAAAAATAAGTTGTCTACCTAATATTTAGTTTTTTTTTATAGAATTGCAAATTGAAGTGCTAATTCTTATATGTAATTTTTCTCTTTTCGAAGGTTTCTAGACGCGTCGCCTCTCCGACATTATGACGTTCAATTATAAACCCATCGTTGAATGTGGTACAAGGTATTGAAGGAGCCGAAGGACGAGGAGATAATAAGGAAACTGCATAGGAATAGAATCGAATCTCGAGAGAGAAATAAATTATAATAAAGTATAATTGAGAAAATTTACTTATATTTCACAAAATTTACAATTATTATGCATCAACATAGATAAGTGCATTTAATAAAAGAAAGGTTTTATTTAAAGATTGAAATACACGGTTTTCCCGGATCGTTACGATACATTGAATGCTATAAATCAATGCAGACATAAATTATTGACTACGAGATGATATTCCTTAAATGATAAAGGATAATAATTTAATGTTTCAGCGAAGTTATTCATTCCGAAGCTTCGAAAGGAAGATGTCTCGCGGAAAGGGCAATCGGATAATTTTATGCGAAGAGAATGGTCGAATGGGGAAGAGTAATGTCGGATTCTTCTTCGTCTCGCATTTTTCCCGCATCTCCTCCGGATAATTATTACGCAAGAACGTGGTAAGACGCTTATTATTATTAATCAAAGGAAAGAAAGATAGAGAAGCGTAGATGCGATTGAGAAAAAAGAGGACATTTTATATTGTTTGCTCGTAAACGATTTTTGATATCCTTTCCGTTCGTTACTAACAATAAGCCGACGAAGCCTTGATCTTTGTTTTCGAATATAACATATTATATATGTCGTCTTCTTCGACTTATTCTTCTCGTTCCTTTTTTTTTTGCAGTTTCTGCTTCTCCTCCTTTCTTCTTTATTTCTTTTCATCTGTTCGCATTGTGAATGCCCTTCGATGCCCGAAAAGGACTCAGAACCTTGGCTCTTTGGGTGCGAACGGAAAGTGAAAAATAACGAAAATAGTAGTATTTATGACATCACCGATGTCGACTAGGAAATAAATAAGACACTTGCGGATATTAAATTTAATTTAATATTATATTAATTGACAGATAACCATTTGGAAACAAACACATATTATAAGGGACAGATAATAATTTGCACAGACTGCAAACAACTTTACTAAATGTTCAAATGTAACATATGACATAATTTTTAGAGATTACTTGAAATTTTCGTATATTCAAAATTATATTGCACAATTAGATTTTTATTTGTTAATTTACGATTAGAATAATATTCGTCATAATTAGAGAGGTATTTTTTTTCCCACTTGGTGACAATAAATTCTTAAAGTTTTGTTCACAATTTACGAAGAAATCAACGATGATACATTGACATATTAATATTCGTTCTATTCTTAGAAGGATTTCGAAAGTAGGTATTTCTTGTTTTTGTTTACGCTAAAACTCAAAATTCTTAGAATTTAATCATCAAAGTTACAAATCAGATCAATCTACATAAATTAACAAAAAAATAATTAGTATTTTCAATTTTGTAAATTTTCAGAATTTAATTTAATTATATGTACATCTTATTTTCTTAAGATTCAAGGTTAATTGCCGGACGCACGCAGCTTTCGGTTATAAAATATATATTATATATTGCGAGCAATAAAATAATAATAATTTTAGAGATGCGCAGCATCTTTGCATAAACGAGATTATTAATTAGGTTGACGTACTTTTATTTTGTTTGTTGTAACTTAATCGATTGAGCCATAAATGCGAGAAGAAGGAGACGGCATCAATTTGCGTGATTTGTTTTTGACGTTCATCAAATGTCAAGGATGCGGGCTCTCCTCGTGCTCGTTTAAAAAAAATATATATTACGATTTGAAATTTCCTAGCGAATCAAATTGTATCGAAAATGTAATTAGAAAAATTTAAATTAAAAGAGTTAAAAAGAGGAATTGCAAATACAAAGTCAACTTAGTTAGATAAGCATTAACGGTTTTCTCAATTAACCTAATTGATAATAGCGTAACAAAAAAAAACGCAATTTTAGAATGTTTCGAGATTCACATTTGCATATCTACTTTTCATACACGATTTATAATTTCTCATGTCCTTTTCTAGTGTTAATAATTATTTTTATTTTTAGATTTCAAATGAAATTTAATGAAAATCCAATCGTTTCCTGGATTTCATCATTCCAAGTCGACGATGATCATCATTGAGCATTCTGCAGTCATCGCACTTTTACTCGGTGAGTTGTAATCTGCGTCAACGCTATAATAAATAATGCAAACGTTTACATCCAATTGAAGACATCGAAACCTTCTAATGCACTCGGCAAACAAACACACACATATAATATCAACGGTTGTTTCTTTATGAAAAACGTAAACAAATATTTTGATTTTTTCCTAATTGAAAAAATGTTTATGTTGGAAGTTAAATTCCATCTCGTTTGATCATTAATTATTAGTTTCGATTGAGTAGGTAGACAATGAGCAATTAGATTCTGAATGAATTGACTTAACGTACGAATGTGTGTGTGTGTGTATGTGCGGTAATTAAGAGGATGGAAATGACTTCCGGATTATGAATTTAATTGCAGTCGTCTGTCGTGTTCATTGTTACACGTCGATTATCGTTTTGCAGAACTCGTAGAGGTTAACAGACCCGGTTTTCAATTTCAAAATATGCCTGGAAAATTAGATACGCAATACGTTTGTTAATTACTTTAATTTAGTTTTTATCAACGAAATTATATTATATAACAAATTTCATAAATTTAACCAAAAAAATCTATAAATTTAATTATGTTAATAACATCACGGACTCCGGTCACAAAAAACTAATAACAATTAGAGCGTCGCATAGCAACAAAATCAAAATAATAATAATAAAAGTACGTAACCAGGAAGTCATGGAAACAGGTAGTTTGGTTAAATAAAAGACGAAACAAAAGCATCTGGTAATTGTGAACCGTGCCAAATTACGGATGGAACGAAGCGAGCGTTTCGAACGTTTTCCCCCCCAAATAGAAAAAAAAACAACTACACATTCAATTACATCATCCTCTTCTCTTCACTTTGTTATTTTGTAGTTGAAATATGTTTCCGAAATGTGTTTGTATTATTAAAACAAATTATTAAGTGGATGTTAAACTGGAATCTGATTAAAACAGTTCACAGTTGAACTTAATCATGTTATAAATTAATGTTGCACTTTACGTAGTTATTTTTGTTATTCGCACTTTTCACTATTTTTCCTAAAAACAAAATCGTCACTCTTTAAATGTTGTTATCATTTTCACAAACAAAGCGAAAAATAGAAATAAAAAGGCCGTTGTCCGATTTTACTTGATTTTCTCAAGGTTGAAATAGAAAAATAAAATAAAACTTCACAATCCAATAGTTTGCACCGTTTCCTAGACGATACTTTCAAGGTGTTTTTCGTTGCGTTAGGAAGCTAAAGAAACTGAAGCTTAAGAAGACAAAAAATAAATAACAATTGAGGAAAACTGAGATGAAAACCGGAGTCCGCCGTTATTAATTTAATTTAATTTGGCGCGGGTCACGGTTGAGGTGTGCTTTACGTGAAACGAGCGCGTCGTCGAGCACAAATCCTCCGGTAAAAAGAGGTTTACTTCTTCTTGTTTGTTGGTTGTTGCTTGCTGTGTATCAAAAGCGGGATTCTTGTCCTTTCCGTTGGACTTGGCAACAAAGAAGTCATCGACTTTTGAGGTGAGGAGATATTTAAGGATTTCTTTTTCGCGGTTGTGTTCGATGATCGATCGTTCTTATTAATATATTAGTGTGAGTTCGTGTGTTTCAGATGGTTGGGTTGTGCTGGGAGAAGAAGACTTACCGATATAAAGAGAACGCTTTAGTTTTGCAGCAAGGATAAAATCAAAGGGGTGCAAGAAATGTGCATATCCTGCTGATCCTGCGCGCTTTATCGGATTATATATTTCGGAATCCGTAAGTACAATTACACTTGGATAACCTGTACATACGCTATTCGCACTTTTATGGCGCGCGGTGGCGGATGGTTTATCTTCTGCAGATGCAGATTTTTTCTTCTAGGAGCAAACGCGAGGTCCGAGCGCGGTCAAATGCAACAGCGGCGATGGCATCGCGCAACTTTATAACGCGAGGAAAAAGAGAGCAAACGACCGACGACCCATGGTCTCCCAATGGTATGGAATGGAATGGAACGGTTGGGTACCGCATCGAGCGAAGTGGAATGGAATGGATAGAGATGGAATGGTTTAGGTGAAGGAGGTGGAGGAGGAAGAGGAGATGGTAAAGAAGGAGATGGTAGGTAGTAGTAGAGCCGCCGTCGTCGTCGTCGTCTTCTTCTGCACTTCTTCTCTCGCAAACGCACCCCACCTTTTCCTTCCTTCCGTCTGGTCTTCTTAGTAGGGTCACTCACTGGAGGAGACCATGACCTTACAATTTGTTGCACCATCATCATCATCCTCCTATTCCCATCCTGCTGTTACAACCATATTCCAATTCTCTTCCTCCCATGAACCCCACATAACCACCCAATTCAACATTAACACTAAAACTACATCTTGCAAATATCCAAATTTGAGAATCAATCAAAAACTAATAATTAATCGTAGATACTCATCTAAACTAAATTAAAATCGTTGCTACTTATATAACCAAGAATAAAAAAAATAGACATTTACATAATGTCTGATATATTACCAATTAATCTCCAAACATAAGTTTCAATAAAAAAAAATATGGAAGAGTGCATTAGCTATTTATAGTTATTAGTTAATCTCGAAAGACGTTTTCATAATGAATGTGGATTTTTAATGCAATCCATTTCATTTCTTCACGAAACAAAACAAAAAATAACGGCATATTAAATTGAATTTAAGTTTTTCTGATATAAACGGATATTGTCTTGAGGCGAGTAAATTGAATGCGCGAACACTAATTTCATCTCCCTTAAATATGGAGCGCAATTTTACATCTCTTATTTTTTGTTTTCACTACTGCAAGAAGAGAATTGTCCGATTTGAGCGCATTTACTATCCTCATTGTTTTCGTCCCTTTTCTTTCTTTTTCTTAAAACATTAGTTCGAGAGAAACGAACGAACATCCGCCCTAGCGTAACATTTTGCATTATTACGACGACCTCGACAGTACAAATACCTTTACACCTATAATTTGCAACTGCCAAGGACGACGAAACTTTAAGCATTTCGTTCTTGTACTTTATTTTTTACTTTGCTTCTTATTTATTATGCTTCCTTTTTGTTCTTTCGCCGATGTCGCGTCATTCCTTTTTTGTGCAATACTCGAAAACTCGATAGAATCGGTGACTTCGAATTCGGAATTTTATTTTGAAAAGAAGATATCTCTCTTAGTTTGTTCGATGCAAAAAGGTTAAAGAGGAAACACGACAACGCGTCCGTGTTTCTTCGTCGAGCATTTTTCGGCTCGACCGAAACACGTGCATAACAATAATATATATATATCGAAACGCGCTATTGTCCAAGTCTGATCGGAGATTGTAATTACAACAATATACATCGGAGTCGTGCGGCTGAACTACAAGAGGAGAAAGTGCTCGAACGAACGACATCTATTGAATTGCGCGACAACGTTTATATACACTTCTGACATTTATCTGTCACATTTTTAAATTGAACATATTTTCTTATCGTTGGCAACAATCTGCATCAAACTGAATCTTAATTTAAATATAAATGCTACATCTTGAAAACTAAAATTAATTACTTTCAACGAAACAAATTATCATTTTAATTTCCGATGGTCGACATAATTAATGTTTACACTAAAATTAATTGATCGAAAAAGAAAATATAAGTAATTTTATTATTGATATGATTCTGTTAAGATTTCAAGTTTTGTTGCAACGAAACATCGGACCAAATGCATACGCGCAAATCATGAAATATAAACGTACTTAACCATATTGAAATAAGCTTTTACTCGTGGCACACTTACGGCAGTTTTGCGGTGACTTTCTGAAATAAACAATGCGACCATAAACGCATTTAAATTTATCGAGAATTATTTATTTTGAACAACTTTCGATGCTCTTGAAAGAAAGCGTCATTCGCAATAGTTCCATCTTAATTGACATCGATTGCACTGTCATTTACAAATTGTACTAACTCGAATATTTGACAAGTGATATTTACAAAAAAAAAAATAATTTTAACTAATTAAATTGTTTAGTAATGCATTCGTTCTATGAAATTAGAAAACAAGATATTAATTACATTCAATGATAGTTATTGCGAGGCGTTGAAACGCACCGGATCCTTTCATAATCGCTATTTTTTGCAGTAATCGAATCGCTTTCACGGTGATTCGAAACGAATGCAGTTTACGTTGTCTGCGTTTTCTTCATTTCAAATGAATATCGAAAAATGAACCACAATAATCTCTCAACATCATTTATGCTAACTTTCACTATTTCAAACTCGAGAAAATAAAAAAACCCTAATTTTTGAGAGATTGCGTAACGATCGCAACATTAATGTTTTCGTTATTTTTAGTTCTTTTTTTTGTTTTATTATTTGATATTTACAGTTAAGAATTAATTGGATTTACTAATTAAATTGAGCATAATTTGAACTTAACGTAATCGAGTATTTTTGTGGAATTTCTTCTTTTCTCTTCATCTCCTCGTCTCTCATTGCCATGCGACCATTGCAAAATACGCTCCGAGTGTAAATAACAAGACTAATGTGTTTCGACCATATAAATAACGTGTAAGTTTTGCGGTAACCTTTTTATATAATTTGGTGCACGGAATTAAATGTATCGTTGCTACGAAACAAACATACACAAAAAAAACGCGAATCGTTTCTCAACTTCGTTTGTCTTTTGTTGAGTCATACAGTTGAAAGTAGAAATTCGAGCATATATATATATATTTATATAATCATTGACAATGCGATCATTTTACAATAAATAAATAAAAAGTATGTAACGCTCGGTTAATTAAAGGTACGTTTATATATATTCTCAATTTGTTGTTAATTTTCTTTTAATTACAGGATACTCTGGAGATTTGATTGATTTTTTATGCAACCAAAGATACGCTTAACAGCTGTCAATAATTTGAAAATGAGCCTAGGCTGGTCTGCGCATTGCTTCGATGCTCAATACAGTTAAACGATTCCGGATCCTGTTTAGATGGATGGGCGGCAGATTCGAACTTGCAGCAGAATTAATTACAAATTTATTTCAAATTAAGTATGTCAGTTAGACGTTTAAATATCAGATAATTCGTATACAATTATTTTGCAGACAAACGCAAAGAAATCTCCTAGGAAACAATATATTAGTATGGGGAGTAAAGAACTGCAACGTTAGCTAATGCTACGTAATTTACTTAATTTCTGCTAATATTTAGGATTGAGGCAATAATAGCCTTAGCACGGAATTGTCGAAGGTTACGGTTATGCCAATTTCCTGTTTTTTGCAATAGCAAACGCAATACGATGATCGAGAAGAAGAAGAAGAATAGGAAGAAAAAATGCGTAAGTACGTAGCGTTTTTTACTTGTAATTTCGCAAGTCGTCGAGGTGTACAGACTTCGTGCGGGATCATCATTATCGTCAGTCAACCTATTGGAACCGAAAGGGAAGAGAGGACGTGGTGCGAGGTTCGAGCGAAAAGTGATTAACAGTAATAAGCGAAACGCTTTTCCAGAAAACAATACGAAATGCAGCTCTAACGGTATCGTTTCCTCCTTCACCTCCTCCTCTTCTTCGTTTCTTCTTCCTTCTCTTCTCAAGCACTGTTAGTCGGTATGGTTTGGTTCTTCGGCCTGGCGATTGCACATTAATCGCGAGAAGAATGGTCTATCTCTTTCTCCAGTTTCTCGGAGCAATAAAATTGCTCGCGCTTGATTAATCGATTCATGAAAAATTAATTACATTTTTTATTGTTATTGTGTTGTGTTGTCGAGAAACGAACGCTGTCCGAGTTAATAAGATTAATAGATCCGAGAAATTGGCGTTTGAGGACGACTTAAAATGCATTGCGTAAAACGACAATCTCGTCAATGTTGTTGTTGGGTTTATCGTTAAAAATGTATTAAATGCCGAACGACAATTATAATATATTGTAATTGACGGCGTAGGCATACTCACTTTTCTTGTATACCTTGAAACGTGCAAATTTACATCGTTCTTAGTAATGTTACAGTTTTTTGTTAAGCTCTCTTTCATTTTCTAATATAACCTAGCGCAAATATTTCATTTACGCCACTAGAATGTACAGATTTTAATTTAATTTGCATTCAAAATTTAGTGATTACAATTAACAACAATTTTGACGTTTCGTTTGACAACTATTATTATAAAAGTTTTATTTCATCATTGACAGTTAATTTTGACATTTTAATTGTTAAAATTTATGAATATTACTTAGCATATGGTTAATTTAGAAATTAATTTAACATTTTAATACCTTTATTCCGTAATTTTATATGCTTTATCATTCAATTTAACATTTGAAGTTGATTAATGAAACTCTTTTATTGAATCATTGACAGTTGAGTTTGACGTTTCTGTTTGATTAAAATCGATTCTATTGTCGAAATGAGTAAGAATTTATAATAAATTTGCACTCTTTCTCTCTTCGAATCTCTCCGTGTTTCGTCTTTTTTCTTCTGTGTTGCGCTTTAAAGTGCATATACATAATTTAATAAAAGTGTGTTCGCGACCCACGCGAATTCACCCACAAGTCGTCTTGGGTTTTTTCTTTATTTTTTCCGCCAAGGGATTCTGACAAAGACTGTGAGAGAGATCCTACACGCCGTGTTCCGAGAAAGTCTCGAGAGAGTCCAGGTGCGCTCGTGTATATGCGTACAAAACCACCCATACACACTCGCACACATGCACACACGTAAATGTATATACGTAAGTCGACTATGTATTTGTGTTCGTATGAGTGGTTGTTCAATTCCATTCGTCTCCTCTCTCAAACACAATGACACTAATAATCGAAACAATAGCCGTCCGCAATTAGCTATGCAAATCACGCATTTCCATTCCGTGCAAAATTCGTAATAATAATAATAATAATGCTTCTTCGTCACTAATTACTAATTTACAGCAAAAAAAAAAACACTTAAGATGGAAAGAGGAAAAAAACCCCGGTCGTCCTGACATTTTATACGAAGCGTCTGGGTATTTTGACAGGAGAGTTGAACGCTCGATGCAACAACAACGATCCCTTAAAATTCTTGGAACAAGTCTGATTCGGACGAGCCTCTTCTTCGGATTGAACGGACGCGTGTGTTAAAGACCTCTCAAAGTGTGCACGAAAACAAGACACTCGACCATCCATTTGAGCATAATCGAATTTGAGACGAGTCAACTGTGTTCGGTTTATCAACGATTCGAAACTTGTTTACGCAAGCGAAACGGAAGATTCCCTGATATGCTCCAGTTTCATTATTAAACAACCTCGTGTCTTAAAATAATTGCACAATTGCATGTTTAGTCTGAGATCCGAGGTTATTCCTGGATGCACGCGCATCTGGCGCACTTTTAAAATTTCAAATGATTTCAACTTAAGCTATATCTGTCAAATTTAACAATATTTAACAATAATCGATTGGTTTGATATCAAATATTAATTGGCACATTTGTCACTTTGACATAATTAATAATTGACTGAACTGACACGTTTACACATATCAATTATTTGACACATTAAGCTTTGATTTCCACTCCAACTTTTATTCCATTTACTCGCATTTTGTTTTCATTTTTCGAAATGTAAATTTTATTTGATGATGATGATGGAATAACGCGAGGACGTTAAACCCCGATTATTTATCGTGGGAAATCTGAGGTCAAATTTTGTGTGAACATTAAATTTTTGGTACGATACCGATTTCCTGCACGCACTAACGAGTTTGTCTCCTCGCACTGATCAAATTTGCATATCATCACCATAACAAAAAAAATAGTGTATCACCAAAATCATTGCTTAATTACATTAAATATGCACACATCTTTACAAAATTTTAATAATTATTCGATAGCTTAAAAATAGTAACAAATCAGAAATACCACGCATATTTTCTTTTAATAATAATAATCAGCACTTCATTCACTTGTACGTGCAGTTATGCAATTACTTTTTGTTTTCTTTAATTATTATTAATAGCTTCAAGTAATGACTCATTTTTTTTGTTGCAAGTCAATACATTTTCTTTCCCACTCGCTTTTTCAATCGTAAACATTTAGATCTTTGAGTGCATATTTATTAATGAAATATTTCATTTTGGAAACCATATTTAAATTAAGTTTGAATGACAGGTGGATTCCATGACAGTTGCTGATTTGACATGGATTGTCATCATTTGACATTTGTAAGGAATATACAAAATATGTAAGAAAATTACAAATTTATTTAATTTAAAAGATGATTGGTTGGAAATCTAATTAAATCATGTAAGGATCAAATATTATTTAAAAATTGTTGCAAATGTTCGTAGTGTATTTTCAAAATATATTTATATTTATAATATATTATAAATTCGGAGACGCGGATGACTGATACAATCACTTATTTCCTGCGTAGGATTCTCTCGGCGGTGCCGTCTCTCTCTATCTCTTGTGTTTCTTGTGGCCCCATGAAATGAGTCGACCTTGGGCCAATTTTACCTACACTTCTCTCGCTCTACGGACGAAAGTGATTTTATTGAAAGCAAAGAACGACGACCAAAAGACACACACGCGAAAAAAAAAAATGAAATTATCAAAGTTGCAGAAATCCGCAAATAAAAATTGGAATTATGCAATTGACACGATTATACAATTCGAAACGACGCGCGCGACTTAAATTTAAGCGAAATTAATTGCCTGAAGTGATGCAACTTTTATTTTTTTCTTGTAAAACACTTACCAGTCAAAAGTTGCCAGTTCGGGCGAAACATCTGCTTTTTTGTGTGTAATTTATGTTATTTGTATGCTTTCAGATTGAAGACATCAAATGAAACGTTTATGGTTGTTGATTATTGAGAAGAAGTTGCTGTTTTCGATGTCGCATTCGTTTCCAATCCCAATGATGATGGTCGAGTGAATAATTTGATTGGTTCCGACTGTGTTGACGCAAGGTGGGATCTTTTTTTCCGGCGATTTCCTCCGGTTTGTGCGAGGAAACTGTGCAGATGTGCTGCTTCTGATGTTGCTGTTGCTGTTGCTGTTGCTGCTGCTGCCTGCTGCCCGATGGAACGAGCAGGTGAACTTTCGCGCGACTGTTAAATACTAATAGCAGCAGTTAAAGAGCAACAGAGTCAGTCACCTGGTGTTGTTGAGACAAAAACTAGTTATAAGTTGTCTTAGAGGGATACACACAATGCTCTCTCTGCTCTGCTCATGTGAGCTCTCCTCAGATTCTTCGCGCACAGTCTGCGTTTCCGCGCGGAAAACTCTGAAGCGGAAATCTCCTGAAAATTCGCATACTCTTTAATCCGGAATTAATTCCCAACATCCGGAAATTCCGGAAACGTATTTGCTTCCATACCTATGCGTATTTGTTTTGCTTTTTTTTTCTCTCCTCGTACGACCGCGACCAAAGCAATAACACTTCATCTCGCATATTCTGACCATATAAAGAGAAAAAGAGGCGAAACGCGCTTCTGCGATCGTCGCTCGCTTCGTTCCGATTTGTAAATAACTCGCGCCTTGGGAATAATAACGCAATACAATATTTATGTTCCATCCAAAGACCTTGGTCCATCGCCCTTTTGACCATCCATTTTACACGCACTTGCAATTAATCAACGGAATTAACGGACGCTTCCGGAATTATAATCTCCAGTTGCTATGGAGATTATAAATCCGGACATTATTTCCCTTGGCAACAACATAAACAAATTACGACATTATTCAAATATTTATTAAGTTCATATATCTGCTAGACAACAGTGATATCCCCCATAGACTAAAGAGACACAACACCCTTGACCTCCCCTATAGAAATTAAATTTGATTTTTTATGTTAATATTTTATGTGATGTTAAAATTATCCTTCTTTTGTTTTAATTGGATATATTTTAATTTGGAAGATTGCCGATGGGAAATCTTTCCGCTCAGTTTATTGTTATTTGTTTATTTTTCTTTCATACATATTTGTTTATTGCCAGACTGTGGCAGATTACAAATACATAATAAATTTATCAAAAAAAAAAAAAAAAAGTTCATCTAAATTTCTCACTTTCAATTATTTTAATTCATTAAGTAAAAGTTACTGATTTAAAAAAATATTTTTATTAATTAGTATATAATTTGTTTCTTGTTTAGTTAATATAGTTTACAAATTTGATTTAACAAAGAAAATAGAATATATCGTATTCATTATAATAATGTAGGCAACTCTACAAACTTGATTATTATATTATTTTAGTCCAATTGGATAATTCTTTCGGGTTAAGATAACGGTGAAATGTTGTTACATAATGAGAATGAGGCTTGCATTATTTTTTTTAATATAATTTAGTATAACTGGTTGTCTAAATTTATTTTGTTTCAGTCACTGGATCCGCAGTTATTGGCACTTTCTATCTACATTGATTTACTATTGGAATTGATTGTGTTTCTAATTGGAAATATTAATACGAGCAGTGATTAGTGAAAGAAAAGCAGGTAAATTTTAATTGATAAATTATTGTAGTATAAGAATTGTGTATGAAAGATTGCTGAAAGTGTCTTAACCTACAAATAAAAAAGAAAAGGCGATCATTCAAAATGATGGGTTTTCCAGAGCGATGGGTAAACTAGAGTTAAATCAGACGCTGAGCAAGCATACGGGGCGCGTGTGGAATGTGGCGTGGCACCCGAAAGGCGAGGTGTTCGCATCCTGCGGCGAAGACAAAACTATCAGACTATGGTCGAAAGAGTTTGGCAAATGGTCGAATAAGGTGATACTCGCTGATGGACATAAAAGAACTATCAGAGAGATTGCCTGGTCTCCTTGCGGCAACTATATAGCGTCAGCCAGTTTCGATGCAACCACTTCGATTTGGGATAAGAAGTCTGGGCAGTTTGAGTGCAACACAACTTTGGAGGGACACGAGAATGAGGTGAAGAGCGTCGCCTGGTCGCAGTCTGGGCAACTTTTAGCGACATGCAGTAGGGATAAATCTGTTTGGGTTTGGGACGTCGCCGAAGAGGATGAATATGAGTGCACTGCAGTTTTGAACGCGCATTCGCAGGATGTGAAGAAGGTTTGTTTTTTCTATTATATGAACAAAGTTGTTTCGCAGAGATTACATTTAAATGTTTCAGGTTACATTCCATCCCAACAAGGATTTATTGGCTTCGGCTTCTTACGATAACACTATTAAGATATTCAAAGAGGATCCTTCTGATAACGATTGGATTTGCGTTTCTACGCTGAGCTCGCACGAATCGACCGTGTGGTCATTGGCTTTCGATAAGACGGGCAGCAGGTTGGCCTCCTGCAGCGACGATAAGACTGTTAAGATATGGCAGGAGTATCCTGCCGGTAATAAGGAAGGAATTCCGACCGGTGATGAGGAGAGCGTTTGGAAATGCGTTTGCACTTTGAGCGGTTATCACACTAGGACAGTGTACGATATTTCGTGGAGCAGGAAAACCGGGCTAATTGCCACCGCGTGCGGAGACGACGTCATAAGGGTGTTCAAGGAGGAAGAGAATTCCGATCCGAACGCTCCTAATTTCGCGATGGTCACATGCATCGAAAAGTCGCATCAGCAGGACGTGAATTGCGTCGCGTGGAGTCCGAACGGCGATATTCTGTTGAGCTGCAGCGATGATGGGGAAATCAAAGTGTGGAAATATACGGAATGATTTCGCTTTTGCCAACTTTTTACTGTTTATTAAATCGTTTATTTTCCTCCTTTTTAAATTGTTTATTTTAATTGAATTCCTTGTATATGTAATTTAAGATCAACTCGATTCTGTTTAAGAAGTTGTATATGTTATATATTTTTTATTTTTATTTCAGATTTTTGATGTTGTTACGGAGTTTGTTGCGTAAACAAAGATTGTTTAGCGAGTGTTACGTCAGGAATTTTGGAAAGTCAGTTCGAGCTATGGCGGAGCACAGCTACACGGGAACTTCGCTGCAGGTGATTTTGGATCGTCTGCAGGAATTCGCTCCGCTGAATCTGGCAAGCAGCTGGGACAACGTTGGGTTGCTGGTGGATCCGATGTCCAGATCGAACATCACCAATATCCTGCTTACAAACGATCTGACGGAGGACGTCGTCGAAGAGGCGGTGAGCACCAACTGCGGTCTGATCATCTCGTACCATCCGAACATCTTCCAAGGGTTGAAAAGCGTTTCAAAGAGGTTTCGCTATATAAGGGATCAGCTGAAATATCTATATATTTGCAAGTTTCGCGTTTTGCAGGACGTGGAAGGAGCGCGTCGTTGTGCAGTGCATCAAGAACAACATCGCAGTCTTTTCACCGCACACGTCTTGGGATGCGGTCAGGGGCGGTGTCAACGATTGGCTGGCCAAGGCCTTACCCATCGCCGAATCGCGACCAATCATGGCGTACCAGAGCGATTCGGACATCGGCGCCGGCAGATTTTGCACCCTATCCGATGAGATCACCGTCGGCGATGCCGTCGACAGGATCAAGAAACACATCGGGATCGATCATCTCCGTTTAGCCTTGGCTCGAAACGAAAACGAAGGTCAATCAATATCGTTTTCAACGATCTTCAGCATATTAAACAATTGTACTTATTACAGATTTCAAGATTAAGACCGTCGCTCTTTGCGCCGGATCCGGAAATAGCGTCCTCAGCGGAATCGAAGCCGATCTGTATTTGACGGGAGAGATGATGCATCACGACGTCCTCGATGCAACACAGAAGAACACGCACGTCATATTGACCAATCACAGCGATTCGGAGAGGGGATTTCTTCGCAGCTTCCGGAAGCAACTCGAGGAGGACATCCTGAGCGGAGAGGCCAAGGTGATCGTTTCAAAAATCGATCGCGATCCTCTGAAGACCGTCTAAGGTTTCGGTTATAAGTATCTCCCATTCTCCCGATTCATAAATAAAATAAAATTATGATGCTCGTCCAACGTTAAATCTACAGTTATATTTAACTTCTTGTCTTAATCATATATTTATGTCGAAACTTCGTTTCGCATTTTACTATAAAGTAACACAAAAGTTGATATTTTAAAAACAAACTTTTTAGTTATTGCATCATATTAACTGCAAGTTAATTATATTATGTAAACAATCAGTATTACTGAAATTGTTCGATAGATGTAGCGATGATAACAATTATGCAACTTATGTTGCGTGTCACGTGCAAAGAGGCAGTTTATTTGTGCGCTGCAAGATTCAAAAGTTCAGTTGCCGTTGAAATTACAAATTATTGTAATTTATTGAATTAGCGATTATGATTGTTTTTCAAATAATCTTATTGATAAGTTAAAAATTAAATCATAGTAATTATTTATGAGTTAAGTGCAGACGACGATAATTTGCATTTCAGTACCTAAAAACAATGGACAATTTTAATCGAATTAATTGCATTCGCGACGAATAATTACGAAAAGTATTTTTTAAATACGAAATAGATAATTCAAAGTATTAGAGTTATTAATAACCAGCAATTTTTTTAGAAAATTATTGAAACTAATTTACTTTTATTACATTGAAAACAAAAATAAATACTAATTATCAAAGTTATTTCCTTGGTAACCGATTAAAAAGTTAACATTAAATTATAATAAAATGTTTTGGCTGCAATTTAATGTTTTCGTTTAGCTTGAAATATGTTGTTAAATGAGGTGGAAAGGAAAAATGGAAAATCGATCGGCTAAAAATACGTTGGAACGTTTGGGCTTGGGCACATGCGCTTCCTGGTAAATCGAATGCGCCTCCTGAGAAATGCGGATGAGCTCGAAGGGTTGAAAATAATCGTAATCCGGTGCGTGCGGTCTTAAGTTAAAAAAGCTTCGCGGTCGGATAAAGATGTGCGCTTATGCAAGAGGTGAACTCTAAACAAATGAAATAAAAGAAGGCGTGCTCTGCACGCCACTGTTTTTCTAACAGTCGTCACGTGATTATTTATATACTTACCTATGTATACTATATATATATATATATATATACATATATGTACTATATATATAATATGAAATATACACGTGCAAATCTTTTTAGCCGAATAAAGCTTAGCATGCGGCGGATAGGTTAGAGCGAGAATCATATATAGTAAGTACATAGTGTGCATACAAAGTATATAGTGTACATGCGTGTGTGTAGAAAGATAGAGAGAGAGCGATATGGTAGATATATATGGGCGCGTTGTGGCTGGGTTAAATAAAATAGTCCCGGCTTTTAGTTGAGGACGGACGCAGCAACAAGTTAGTTTAGTAGACGTGCTTAGCTGCTGCCGTGTTGTAGTGTGCTGCTTGCTAGAGGGGCGTCATCCTTCGCATCAACATTTTTTTCTCTCTTCCTTCCTTCGCACAGGGGATTGATTGATGAAAACCGCAACGTATCTGTTGTAACAGTAAGTTTCCTTTCTTCCTCTCGCAAGCAAGAACAAGCCACCACCCAAAATCCGCTCGATGACACCTTCCTTCCTCCCGCATTCAAAAATAAATCGTTACGCATCAATTAAACTAATACAACTAACAAACGCATTAATTAATCAAAATCTAATTTATATTCGCTTACTCGTTCGCATTCTCTTTCGTCGCCTCACCACTATCTACGAGCACCGGCTGATAACATAAAAAAGACTAAATTAAATATTTACCTGAATTCTTATCGTTCCGCTAAAAAGTACTTTACAAAATCATTATTTTCGGTAACAAGAAAAAAAATTAATTAAACGCATCCGTTAAGTCATCCATTCATAACTTGTTGACAAACTTGTCAATGTCACTAATTCCTGCTAAATCCATTAATTTAAAATTAATTAAAATATTGATTACCCACTTAAATACATTATAAATATTTCTATTATAATTATCAATATTAATATAATATATTGCAATCGTTTAAAAATAACTTATTAATTTTTTTTTCTTTGATAATTTCTAAAAAAATTATTCGTAATCCTTAATGGATAAATAATTTAATTGGCAATTGGGGGCGTTATCGATTTCAATTGAAATTTATTAACCTTTTTTAATTGGTGCTTTTCTTTCGATTTTCGCATTTGTTTAAATACCAACGAATGAACAATATAAATAAAAATATAATTAATATTTATTTAATGACGATGATAATATACAGAAATAATTATACAAGCTGTTTATTTGTGATTTAACTTTGTAAGAAACAATAATCTTCTTCAAAAACAAACAAATTAAATTCTCCAATCTTTCATAATTGTTGCGCTGGTAAGTATTAGTAAATTAATTTGTTGCTTTTACGGATAAACGATAATTAATCTGAGTAATTGCTCCTAATGATGTAAGTAAATTTATATCTTAAGTTTATCACGCGCAATCAAATGATTTACGAGTATTGGGATGAGTTCATTGCCAGTTAGTATTTATTAGTAATTTACTAAACACATAAACATAAATAAAGACTAAAACGTGAATTTTGTTGCGTTATTTTTATAAATTTACATAATTAAAAATAATTGCAATTTTTTGATAATTTATCGTTGTTTTACGAATGTAACGTTTTAATGCCAACGTGCATTTTTCTTGATGTTAAACATCGGTTCATTTTATGTATAATGAAGAATTTACATAATAAATTTACATAGAAATTAGAACAATCAGTTGCAATTAATTGACTCGTGTGTTTGCTTCAATGGAAATAAATATTAAAATAGAATTTAACCGATGAAAAATGAAATAAATAATGTCCGACGAAAATTAACACGCGTTTTCAGCTTTTATTTCTGCTAATTTTGCTTATTAGAAATTCAAACGATTGCAGTTTTCCCTTGAAATTAAATATTAATGGATTTCAACGTGCTATTCACTAAATTTGATCGTTTAGAAAAGGTCGATTGTTTGCGAAATCGTCAAGTTTAATTTTAGATCTACAGACATATCAAGTACATCACTACGTAATATTTGCAATTTGTAGATTACATCGAAAGTGCTCGCATTTAGAAAACGTATCTTCGAACTACATCTAAAATTCGGCGCACTTCGACGTCGTCCAATCAATGAAATGACTCATTATCTGTATGAATACAGAAAAATATTTATAAAAATCAACTGCAAGTTTATGTTACAATATTCTTACGCAATATAGAGATCGTATTTCTTACAATTAATGTTAATGTTAACCGAGACCTCATCTTAATACGGTATTGACCTAGAAATTAAGCTGTTACCAAATCGCTACGCTCGCAGAAAGAATGCAATGAGAAACACGGATAATTGTGGAAAATCGTTATTATTTTGATTTCGTGTAATTTGCGATAAGATTTCGATCGAGACACAATAAATAGTGTGAGTCATGTCGGTTGGAGTTATCCTAGAAATGCAATTCACGTGATAATATTTGCATATTTGAAATTTAAAAAAAAAATGTCGAGAATGTCTTCTTAAAAATCGTCCTTGACTGAAAAGAAATAACTGATTCAAACTCTATTTTTATCACTTTGATGTAGGCTAGGCAGCACATTGTACACTTTTGTTAAGTCAACTAATTTTAGAAGTTCAAATATTGTTGTTTTTATTGGAAACTTGTTCTAAAATAGCAATTTATTCTCGCTTATTTTTAGTAAGCATCAAACCTTTGATCGTCGTATAGTCAAGATAACAGCAGCACTCTTGAAAACGGTTATCTAAAGCGTTAAATCCGATGCGATTGGACTGAAATTCTCAAGATAAGACAATTCATTGAGTTAAATTTAATTTTTAATGATTATTTACATATTATAGTTGATATAAAAAATATACTTGTAGTTGAAAATTAAATACATTTAATAATATGTTTGGGAAGTGAATAAAACTTCCATTTCCTGTTGAAACTATTTTATATTCTGCGCTATTATTTACTGCAGCGGACGGGAAAATAACGCGCACGATCGTAAAACGGTAGCATGAACAAATTGGAAATGCTAACAATGTAGTAAAGTTTTGCAAATATTGATGGATTTTCAATGAAACGTAAATGAGTTTATTCAAGCATATGCGTACGGTTATTTGTATTTATTAAGTATTCGAAACACGACGGTTTTCGTCCATAATATAACAGTGCTTATAAAAAAGGATTTATTTAATTTTGTATTAATGTAATGGTTTATTCTTCTTCAGATTATGGATGTTCTTGAAGATATGCCGAAAGGTCCTTTGGACGTGTACAGGAAACAGGCGTCCTTCAATTGGAAGAAATTAAAGTTCGTTTTCGAAGACGAAGATCTTTACAAGCTGAAGGTAAAGCAATTTCTTTTTGTTACAAATTTTTATAGTATTTTTTTTTTTTTGCAGTTGCACATATGGAAAACGCTCGAGGAGGATCCGATTTTCAGGAGGCCGGAAGTGGAGTTGACGACGGAGGAAATGAAGAGGAGGACGGCGATACAATTCCACCAGTTCTGCAAATACAATTTCCTTCCGCCGGATATCATGTCGTGGCCCTACAAACAAAAGGTTCGTCTAATTGATTAGTTTTTTAAATTTGTGTTTTTGATATTATTAATTGGTTTTGCAGACGAGGATTGTGATGACTTTAAACGAGTCTATAGCCGTTTGCTTTCCGGATATCTCTGTGAAGCATGCAATCGGGATGAGCCTCTTCACTAATTCCTTGATGACTTTGGGAACGGAAAGACACAGGGCCATTTACGAAGCCGTTTGGAATAGGAAGGTGCGTATTTGGTAAAAGAGTTGGAATTGTTGTTTTAAATGTTAAAGTTTAGATTTTAGCTTGTTTGGCTTTGACCGAGGTGGCCCATGGAAGCAACACGAAGAACATGAGGACGATGGCCACGTTCGATAAGAGCACGCAGGAGTTTGTAGTGAATACGCCCGATTTCGAGGCGGCCAAATGCTGGGTGGGGAATTTAGGTAATTGTTAGTTTAATTTCTTTACTTTTTTTTTACATTTATTTGATGGTGTTTTGCAGGAAAAACGTGCACCGTAGCGCTCCTCTTCGCGCAGTTGTACACGAACGGCCAGTGCCACGGATTGCACGCCTTCGTCGTTCCCATCAGAGACCCGAAGACGCTGCTGCCGTATCCGGGGATTGTCGTCGGCGATTTAGGCGAGAAGATCGGATTAAACGGAATCGACAATGGGTGAGTCCCAATCCACCATAAATTACTACAAAAATTTGAAAACTTTCGTATTCATCCGTAGATTCATCATGTTCCAAAACTACCGGATACCCAAGGACAATCTGCTGAATCGCACGGGGGACGTTACGCCCGATGGCGATTACGAGAGCAGCTTTTCGGATCCTGCGAAGATCCTCGGCGCCGCACTGGAGAACCTCTCCACAGGACGCGTCGGCATCATGCAGGAATCCACCAACAATCTGATTTGCGCCATGACCATTTCCGTCCGATACGCTGCATGCAGAAAGCAGTTCGGTCCCAACGGAGGGGAAGAGGTCACCATTATTGAATATCCTTTGCACGTAAGTTCAGTTATTATTAGTTCTTGTTTAGTGTGAATTTGGTTGCATACATAGCAATATAACCAATTTTGCTAATTCACTAATTGCAATTTTCTTTTTTAAGCAATGGAGATTGTTCCCGTATGTAGCTGCTACGACTGTAATTAAGCTGTTCGTAAAGGGATTCACTCAGGATTATTTGAGTGCCGTCGAGCAGACTACGAACTCGAACGGAGGTGCACGAATGGATAGCCTCGTAAGTTGAGATTTGAATTTGAATATGCAAGTAGTTGGTGACTAATAATAATTATGATGTCGGTTTACAGAGCGATCTCGTTTCGGAGATTCATGCGATCGTCTCCGGATCGAAACCTCTTATAACGACGACCTGCATGGCCGCTATACAGGAGAGCCGCGAAGCTTGCGGCGGTCACGGTTACCTGAAAGCCGCCCGTTTAGGCGAGCTGCGGAACAACAACGATCCGTCGCTGACTTACGAAGGTGACAACAACGTCCTCGTCCAGCAGACCAGCAACTGGCTGATCAGGCAATGGAGCAACGTGCTCGAGAAACAAGGTACCAGCTGTCCACTAAAATCGTGCGAGTTCTTCGTCGACCACAAGCGCATCTTATCGGGCAAATTCCGAAACAGCATACCGATCTTATCGTTTGAATGTGAGTATCCATATAGCCGCAATCGATCGAGCAAATCGTTACAATTTTTTTACAATTTTGCAGTCATCAAGGAGAGTTACGAGTGGTTGATCACCTATCTGGTTTCCACGACGCACGAAGCGCAGAATCAGCTGGTGGCTAAAGGCATGAGCAGGTTTGATGCCAGGAACCACACGCAGGTCTACAAAGCGGCGATTCTCTCGAAGACTTACACGGAGTACCTGGCGCTGCGCTACTTCTGGGACAACCTCTCCAGAGCCGACGACACAATGCTGCCGACGCTCAAGAACCTGGGTTACCTCTACGCCCTGTGGTGTCTGGACAAGCACCTGGTGTATTTCTTCCAAGGCGGATACACGTCCGGGCCGCAGATGGTCGAATCCATAAAGACCAACGTCGTACGTCTCTGCGAGACGCTGAAACCCGAAATCGTCGGAGTGATGGACGCCCTCGCTCCACCAGATTACATCGTCAATTCCGTTCTGGGCAAAGCCGACGGAAAGGTACTTGTTGCATCCCTTTGCAAAAAAAAAAAAAAACAAACTATACTCACAAATATGCATTTTCTTCTAGCTCTATCAGAACCTTCAGCGCGAATTCTTCGGCAATCCCGGATCGATGTCCAGGCCGAGCTGGTGGCACGAGGTCATCGTGCAGGATGCACCGGACATCAAGTTTCTATCGAAATTATAATGATGTCATTTTTTAAATTCAATTTATTATTAATCTGCAAACCCAAAATCCGTAGATTAACTTAACTTCATCTAATTGAATCTATTTTAACTGTATTTTAGCGTACTTATACTCGCCGGTTCAAACACACACACACACAAACATAAATGAGTATTTTTTTATTAATATAATAATAATAATAATGTACAAGTCTTTTTAACGAATGACGACTTTGTATATTATATATTTTGTGATGAATCTTCTGGAAGAAAAAGGTCCCTCCTCCCGCACCACCATTCCTTCTTTTGTATCTTAGGTAATAACAACTCGGATGGATTATTTATAGAATGTTAGACCAAAACAACAAAGAACAATTTAATTGCATTTCGTTGTATAAATATAATATATTGTAATTGACTTTCGGACGAGAGAGGTAATGTAGTTTATTTTCCGAATAAAGATTTAATAAAGATGATGATGATGATGATGGCATATGCATATATTACGAATGGTAGAAGATGTCAGTAGACGGTGAGATTTTCTTCAAAGCAGTAGTGGCTGCTGAACCGAGCGTTCACCAATTTCAAGATGGAAGCCTTTCCCACACACATACTTCCTTGATGTGTTCTTAATTCTGCAATTTTCAGATTCCAGACATGCAAATATATATTTGTAAACTACAGTTCCTTTCGGAAGGTACAGTCTTCTAAATGTAATCTGTCGTAGTTAACCATTACTCTGTACAAAGACTATATGTGTTATTTCTTTAAGGAAGAATTTACAGCAATTATGGATGTATTGTGGACTCTCACCTAATCCTTAGAGACTGAACAGCATCTTGATTGCCAGATACATTCAGAATATGGAAATATGCACAAGGTAAATATCACAGTAAACTTGCGGGTAGTGACTAAAAGTATTTCTTATTTCAGGTGGACCCAAGACCATCCGTTAATATATTTATTTTTTTCTTAATCGAGGAGACATATGGCAAGAGTATTTTCTTGATTATTCAGAGAGAATAGCATCTTGGAAACTATTGTTACCTGCTCCATAAACCTTGGAGATATTATAACATATCTGAGTGCCAGGTTCAAAGGAATTAAGGAGAAACAAGTAAGGTAAATTTTCATCTTAACCAATGAGATAGATTTAAACTGTTTATTTTTTTTAGGAAGAACATGCAGCTCCCATTAATCAATTGATGCCTATTCTTTAATATAGAGACTGGAGAGCATTTCCGAATTTCAGGAGCAATCGTTTTCCAGTTTTTTAGAAATGTATTTATTTATTTATTTATTCATTATTTATATTTTTTTCCTTCTTTACTGAATATGTATTGTGTTATATTGTATTATTTGGGAAATAAACGTTGTTTTTAATAATTATGGAATTTTTATTTAAAATACCAGTACAAAAGAATTTAACATAGGCAACCGACCGCTCTCAGATGTATGTTTGGTTGCAGTCAACACAGTACACGTGTTTATGACAGTGACAGAAGCTCACAACTAGACGTCAAAAACAATCCACATTCCACACATTTTTTACATTCCGAAAAGCAACAATCTAAACTTTTTCTTGTAATTCCACACATTTTTACACAAAAATTTCATTCATTTTTAGCAAAAATCCACAAATTTTGCACAGTAAATTCAACACATATTTTACACAAATTCCACACATATTTTACACAAATTCCAAACTTTTTTCCCCAAATTCCACACATTTTTACACAAATTCCACACATATTTTACACAAATTCCACACATATTTTACACAAATTCCTCACATATTTTACACAAATTCCTCACATATTTCACACAAATTCCACACATATTTTACACAAATTCCAAACTTTTTTCCCCAAATTCCACACATTTTTACACAAATTCCACACATATTTTACACAAATTCCACACATATTTTACACAAAATCCACACATAAATTTCACAAATTCCACACATGTTTTACACTAATTCCACACATATTTTACACAAATTCCACACATATTTTCCCCAAATTCCACACATACTTTACACAAATTCCACACATGCTTTACACTAATTCCACTATAATAATATAAATTTCTATAAATTATAGCATTATTCAGTTTTCCTGAAAATTACAAACTAAAAGTAATTTTCAGGAAAACCGTAAGACTTTATGTAATTTTCTCAACTGCTTATGAAAGAGCATTGGAATACGCAACTAATGACGTATTGATCGTTATTCAATCTTACCTGGTTCGCGAGATATAAGCGAAAATTAAGAGTTTGGCCGAATCCTATTAACTTTTGATTTTTCAAAAATCGCTATAAATTTTTCAAAAATCGCTTTAAATTTTAGCACCGTAGTTTTAGTTTTTTGTAATTTTCAGGAAAACCGTAAGACTTTATGTAATTTTCTCAACTGCTTATGAAAGAGCATTGGAATACGCAACTAATGACGTATTGATCATTATTCAATCTTACCTGGTTCTCGAGTTATAAGCGAAAATTAAGAGGTTGGCCAAATCCTATTAACTTTTATTTTTTTCGTTTTTTGCAATTTTCAGGAAAACCGTAACACTTTATGTAATTTTCTCAACTGCTTATGAAAGAGCATTGGAATACGCAACTAATGACGTATTAATCATTATTCAATCTTACCTGGTTCTCGAGATATAAGCCGAAAATTAAGAATTTTAGCACCGTAGTTTTCGTTTTTTGCAATTTTCAGGAAAACCGTAACACTTTATGTAATTTTCTCAACTGCTTATGAAAGAGCGTTGGAATGCGCAACTAATGACGTATTGAACGTTATTCAATCTTACCTGGTTCGCGAGATATAAGCGAAAATTAAGAGTTTGGCCGAATCCTATTAACTTTTGATTTTTCAAAAATTGCTATAAATTTTTGAAAAATCGCTATAAATTTTAGCACCGTAGTTTTAGTTTTTTGCAATTTTCAGGAAAACCGTAAGACTTTATGTAATTTTCTCAACTGCTTATGAAAGACCATTGGAATACGCAACTAATGACGTATTGATCGTTATTCAATCTTACCTGGTTCGCGAGATATAAGCAAAAATTAAGAGTTTGGCCAAATCCTATTAACTTTTTATTTTTTCGTTTTTTGCAATTTTCAGGAAAACCGTAAGACTTTATGTAATTTTCTCAACTGCTTATGAAAGAGCATTAGAATACGCAACTAATTACGTATTGATCGTTATTCAATCTTACCTGGTTCTCGAGATATAAGCCGAAAATTAAGAATTTTAGCACCGTAGTTTTCGTTTTTTGCAATTTTCAGGAAAACCGTAACACTTTATGTAATTTTCTCAACTGCTTATGAAAGAGCATTGGAATACGCAACTAATGACGTATTGAACGTTATTCAATCTGAAGCGGTTATCAAGATATTTGACAAAAATGATGTAATTTTTAGGTTTTTCCGATTTTCAGGAAAACTGTTACAATTTCTTCAATTTTCACTAATGCTTATGAAAGAGCAACTTAATACGCAACTAATGACGTATTGAACGTTATTCAATCTTAAGCGGTTATCGAGATATTTGACAAAAATGATGTAATTTTTAGGTTTTTCGCGATTTTCAGGAAAACTGTTACACTTTCTTCAATTTTCACTAATGCTTATGAAAGAGCAACTTAATACGCAACTAATGACGTATTGAACGTTATTCAATCTTAAGCGGTTATCAAGATATTTGACAAAAATGATGTAATTTTTAGGTTTTTGCGATTTTCACGAAAACTGTTACAATTTCTTCAATTTTCACTAATGCTTATGAAAGAGCAATTTAATACGCAACTAATGACGTATTGAACGTTATTCAATCTTAAGCGGTTATCGAGATATTTGACAAAAATGATGTAATTTTAGGTTTTTCGCGATTTTCAGGAAAACTGTTACAATTTCTTCAATTTTCGCTAATGCTTATGAAAGAGCAATTTAATACGCAACTAATGACGTATTGAACGTTATTCAATCTTAAGCGGTTATCGAGATATTTGACAAAAATGATGTAATTTTTAGGTTTTTCGCGATTTTCAGGAAAACTGTTACAATTTCTTCAATTTTCACTAATGCTTATGAAAGAGCAATTTAATACGCAACTAATGACGTATTGAGCGTTATTCAATCTTAAGCGGTTATCGAGATATTTGACAAAAATGATGTAATTTTTAGGTTTTTCGCGATTTTCAGGAAAACTATTACAATTTCTTCTTTTTTCACTAATGCTTATGAAAGAGTAATTTAATACGCAACTAATGACGTATTGAACGTTATTCAATCTTAAGCGGTTATCGAGATATTTGACAAAAATGATGTAATTTTTAGGTTTTTCTAGATTTTCAGGAAAACTGTTATAATTTTTTTAATTTTAACTAACGCTTATGAAAGAGCAATTTAATACGCAACTAATGACGTATTGAACGTTATTCAATCTTAAGCAGTTATCGAGATATTTGACAAAAATGATGTAATTTTTAGGTTTTTCGCGATTTTCAGGAAAACTGTTACAATTTTTTCAATTTTCACTAATGCATATGAAAGAGCAATTTAATACGCAACTAATGACGTATTGAACGTTATTCAATCTTAAGCGGTTATCGAGATATTTGACAAAAATGATGTAATTTTTAGGTTTTTCGCGATTTACAGGAAAACTGTTACAATTTCTTCAATTTTCACTAATGCTTATGAAAGAACAATTCAATACGCAACTAATGACGTATTGAACGTTATTCAATCTTAAGCGGTTATCGAAATATTTGACAAAAATTATGTAATTTTTAGGTTTTTCGCGATTTGCAGGAAAACTGTTACAATTTTTTCAAGTTTCACTAATGCTTATGAAAGAGCAATTTAATACGCAACTAATGACGTATTGAACGTTATTCAATCTTAAGCGGTTATCGAGATATTTGACAAAAATGATGTAATTTTTAGGTTTTTCGCGATTTGCAGGAAAACTGTTACAATTTTTTCAAGTTTCACTAATGCTTATGAAAGAGCAATTTAATACGCAACTAATGACGTATTGAACGTTATTCAATCTTAAGCGGTTATCGAGATATTTGACAAAAATGATGTAATTTTTAGGTTTTTCGCGATTTTCAGGAAAACTGTTATAATTTTTTCAATTTTAACTAACGCTTATGAAAGAGAAATTTAATACGCAACTAATGACGTATTGAACGTTATTCAATCTTAAGCAGTTATCGAGATATTTGACAAAAATGATGTAATTTTTAGGTTTTTCGCGATTTTCAGGAAAACTGTTACAATTTATTCTTTTTTTACTAATGCTTATGAAAGAGCAATTTAATGCGCAACTAATGACGTATTGAACGTTATTCAATCTTAAGCGGTTATCGAGATATTTGACAAAAATGATGTAATTTTTAGGTTTTTCGCGATTTTCAGGAAAACTGTTACAATTTCTTCTTTTTTCACTAATGCTTATGAAAGAGCAATTTAATACGAAACTAATGACGTATTGAACATTATTCAATCTGAAGCGGTTATCGAGATATTTGACAAAAATGATGTAATTTTTAGGTTTTTCGCGATTTTCAGGAAAACTGTTACAATTTCTTCAATTTTCACTAATGCTTATGAAAGAGCAACTTAATACGCAACTAATGACGTATTGAACGTTATTCAATCTTAAGCGGTTATCAAGATATTTGACAAAAATGATGTAATTTTTAGGTTTTTGCGATTTTCAGGAAAACTGTTACAATTTCTTCAATTTTCACTAATGCTTATGAAAGAGCAATTTAATACGCAACTAATGTCGTATTGAACGTTATTCAATCTTAAGCGGTTATCAAGATATTTGACAAAAATGATGTAATTTTTAGGTTTTTGCGATTTTCAGGAAAACTGTTACAATTTCTTCAATTTTCACTAATGCTTATAAAAGAGCAATTTAATACGCAACTAATGACGTATTGAACGTTATTCAATCTGAAGCGGTTATCGAGATATTTGACAAAAATGATGTAATTTTTAGGTTTTTGCGATTTTCAGGAAAACTGTTACAATTTCTTCAATTTTCACTAATGCTTATGAAAGAGCAACTTAATACGCAACTAATGACGTATTGAACATTATTCAATCTTAAGCGGTTATCGAGATATTTGACAAAAATGATGTAATTTTTAGGATTTTTGCGATTTTCAGGAAAACTGTTACAATTTCTTCAATTTTCACTAATGCTTATGAAAGAGCAACTTAATACGCAACTAATGACGTATTGAACGTTATTCAATCTTAAGCGGTTATCAAGATATTTGACAAAAATGATGTAATTTTTAGGTTTTTGCGATTTTCACGAAAACTGTTACAATTTCTTCAATTTTCACTAATGCTTATGAAAGAGCAATTTAATACGCAACTAATGACGTATTGAACGTTATTCAATCTTAAGCGGTTATCGAGATATTTGACAAAAATGATGTAATTTTAGGTTTTTCGCGATTTTCAGGAAAACTGTTACAATTTCTTCAATTTTCGCTAATGCTTATGAAAGAGCAATTTAATACGCAACTAATGACGTATTGAACGTTATTCAATCTTAAGCAGTTATCGAGATATTTGACAAAAATGATGTAATTTTTAGGTTTTTCGCGATTTTCAGGAAAACTGTTACAATTTTTTCAATTTTCACTAATGCATATGAAAGAGCAATTTAATACGCAACTAATGACGTATTGAACGTTATTCAATCTTAAGCGGTTATCGAGATATTTGACAAAAATGATGTAATTTTTAGGTTTTTCGCGATTTACAGGAAAACTGTTACAATTTCTTCAATTTTCACTAATGCTTATGAAAGAACAATTCAATACGCAACTAATGACGTATTGAATGTTATTCAATCTTAAGCGGTTATCGAAATATTTGACAAAAATTATGTAATTTTTAGGTTTTTCGCGATTTGCAGGAAAACTGTTACAATTTTTTCAAGTTTCACTAATGCTTATGAAAGAGCAATTTAATACGCAACTAATGACGTATTGAACGTTATTCAATCTTAAGCGGTTATCGAGATATTTGACAAAAATGATGTAATTTTTAGGTTTTTCGCGATTTTCAGGAAAACTGTTATAATTTTTTCAATTTTAACTAACGCTTATGAAAGAGAAATTTAATACGCAACTAATGACGTATTGAACGTTATTCAATCTTAAGCAGTTATCGAGATATTTGACAAAAATGATGTAATTTTTAGGTTTTTCGCGATTTTCAGGAAAACTGTTACAATTTATTCTTTTTTTACTAATGCTTATGAAAGAGCAATTTAATGCGCAACTAATGACGTATTGAACGTTATTCAATCTTAAGCGGTTATCGAGATATTTGACAAAAATGATGTAATTTTTAGGTTTTTCGCGATTTTCAGGAAAACTGTTACAATTTCTTCTTTTTTCACTAATGCTTATGAAAGAGCAATTTAATACGAAACTAATGACGTATTGAACATTATTCAATCTGAAGCGGTTATCGAGATATTTGACAAAAATGATGTAATTTTTAGGTTTTTCGCGATTTTCAGGAAAACTGTTACAATTTCTTCAATTTTAACTAATGCTTATGAAAGAGCAATTTAATACGCAACTAATGACGTATTGAACATTATTCAATCTTCAGCGGTTATCGAGATATTTGACAAAAATGATGTAATTTTTAGGTTTTTCGCGATTTTCTGGAAAACTGTTACAATTTCTTCTTTTTTCACTAATGATTATGAAAGAGCAATTTAATACGCAACTAATGACGTATTGAACATTATTCAATCTTCAGCGGTTATCGAGATATTTGACAAAAATGATGTAATTTTTAGGTTTTTCGCGATTTTCAGGAAAACTATTATAATTTTTTCAATTTTAACTAATGCTTATGAAAGAGCAATTTAATACGCAACTAATGACGTATTGAACGTTATTCAATCTTAAGCAGTTATCGAGATATTTGACGAAAATGATGTAATTTCTAGTTTTTTCGCGATTTTCAGGAAAACTGTTACAATTTCTTCTTTTTTCACTAATGCTTATGAAAGAGCAATTTAATACGCAACTTATGACGTATTGAGCGTTATTCAATCTTAAGCGGTTATCGAGATATTTGACAAAAATGATGTAATTTTTAGGTTTTTCGCGATTTTCAGGAAAACTGTTACAATTTCTTCAATTTTCACTAATGCTTATGAAAGAGCAACTTAATACGCAACTAATGACGTATTGAACGTTATTCAATCTTAAGCGGTTATCGAGATATTTGACAAAAATGATGTAATTTTTAGGTTTTTCGCGATTTTCAGGAAAACTGTTACAATTTCTTCAATTTTCACTAATGCTTATAAAAGAGCAATTTAATACGCAACTAATGACGTATTGAACGTTATTCAATCTGAAGCGGTTATCGAGATATTTGACAAAAATGATGTAATTTTTAGGTTTTTCCGATTTTCAGGAAAACCGTAACACTTTATGTAATTTTCTCAACTGCTTATGAAAGAGCGTTGGAATGCGCAACTAATGACGTATTGAACGTTATTCAATCTTACCTGGTTCGCGAGATATAAGCGAAAATTAAGAGTTTGGCCAAATCCTATTAACTTTTGATTTTTCAAAAATTGCTATAAATTTTTGAAAAATCGCTATAAATTTTAGCACCGTAGTTTTAGTTTTTTGCAATTTTCAGGAAAACCGTAAGACTTTATGTAATTTTCTCAACTGCTTATGAAAGACCATTGGAATACGCAACTAATGACGTATTGATCGTTATTCAATCTTACCTGGTTCGCGAGATATAAGCGAAAATTAAGAGTTTGGCCAAATCCTATTAACTTTTTATTTTTTCGTTTTTTGCAATTTTCAGGAAAACCGTAAGACTTTATGTAATTTTCTCAACTGCTTATGAAAGAGCATTAGAATACGCAACTAATTACGTATTGATCGTTATTCAATCTTACCTGGTTCTCGAGATATAAGCCGAAAATTAAGAATTTTAGCACCGTAGTTTTCGTTTTTTGCAATTTTCAGGAAAACTGTTACAATTTCTTCTTTTTTCACTAATGCTTATGAAAGAGCAATTTAATACGCAACTAATGACGTATTGAACATTATTCAATCTTAAGCGGTTATCGAGATATTTGACAAAAATGATGTAATTTTTAGGTTTTTCGCGATTTTCAGGAAAACTGTTACAATTTCTTCTTTTTTCACTAATGCTTATGAAAGAGCAATTTAATACGCAACTAATGACGTATTGAACATTATTCAATCTTAAGTGGTTATCGAGATATTTGACAAAAATGATGTAATTTTTAGGTTTTTCGCGATTTTCAGGAAAACTATTACAATTTCTTCAATTTTCACTAATGCTTATGAAAGAGCAATTTAATACGCAACTAATGACGTATTGAATGTTATTCAATCTTAAGCGGTTATTGAGATATTTGACAAAAATGATGTAATTTTTAGGTTTTTCGCGATTTTCAGGAAAACTGTTACAATTTCTTCAATTTTCACTAATGCTTATGAAAGAACAATTCAATACGCAACTAATGACGTATTGAACGTTATTCAATCTTAAGCGGTTATTGAGATATTTGACAAAAATGATGTAATTTTTAGGTTTTTCGCGATTTTCAGGAAAACTGTTACAATTTTTTCAATTTTCACTAACGCTTATGAAAGAGCAATTTAATACGCAACTAATGACGTATTGAACGTTATTCAATCTTAAGTGGTTATCGAGATATTTGACAAAAATGATGTAATTTTTAGGTTTTTCGCGATTTTCAGGAAAACTGTTACAATTTCTTTTTTTTTCACTAATGCTTATGAAAGAGTAATTTAATACGCAACTAATGACGTATTGAACGTTATTCAATCTTAAGCGGTTATCGAGATATTTGACAAAAATGATGTAATTTTTAGGTTTTTCGCGATTTTCAGGAAAACTGTTACAATTTCTTCTATTTTCACTAATGCTTATGAAAGAGCAATTTAATACGCAACTAATGACGTATTGAACATTATTCATTCTTATGTGGTTATCGAGATATTTGACAAAAATTATGTAATTTTTAGGTTTTTCGCGATTTTCAGGAAAACTATTACAATTTCTTCAATTTTCACTAATGCTTATGAAAGAGCAATTTAATACGCAACTAATGACGTATTGAATCTTATTCAATCTTAAGCGGTTATTGAGATATTTGACAAAAATGATGTAATTTTTAGGTTTTTCGCGATTTTCAGGAAAACTGTTACAATTTCTTCAATTTTCACTAATGCTTATGAAAGAGCAACTTAATACGCAACTAATGACGTATTGAACGTTATTCAATCTTAAGCGGTTATCGAGATATTTGACAAAAATGATGTAATTTTTAGGTTTTTCGCGATTTTCAGGAAAACTGTTACAATTTCATCAATTTTCACTAATGCTTATAAAAGAGCAATTTAATACGCAACTAATGACGTATTGAACGTTATTCAATCTGAAGCGGTTATCGAGATATTTGACAAAAATTATGTAATTTTTAGGTTTTTCCGATTTTCAGGAAAACTGTTACAATTTCTTCAATTTTCACTAATGCTTATGAAAGAGCAACTTAATACGCAACTAATGACGTATTGAACGTTATTCAATCTTAAGCGGTTATCGAGATATTTGACAAAAATGATGTAATTTTTAGGTTTTGCGCGATTTACAGGAAAACTGTTACAATTTCTTCAATTTTCACTAATGCTTATGAAAGAGCAACTTAATACGCAACTAATGACGTATTGAACGTTATTCAATCTTAAGCGGTTATCAAGATATTTGACAAAAATGATGTAATTTTTAGGTTTTTGCGATTTTCACGAAAACTGTTACAATTTCTTCAATTTTCACTAATGCTTATGAAAGAGCAATTTAATACGCAACTAATGACGTATTGAACGTTATTCAATCTTAAGCGGTTATCGAGATATTTGACAAAAATGATGTAATTTTAGGTTTTTCGCGATTTTCAGGAAAACTGTTACAATTTCTTCAATTTTCGCTAATGCTTATGAAAGAGCAATTTAATACGCAACTAATGACGTATTGAACGTTATTCAATCTTAAGCGGTTATCGAGATATTTGACAAAAATGATGTAATTTTTAGGTTTTTCGCGATTTTCAGGAAAACTGTTACAATTTCTTCAATTTTCACTAATGCTTATGAAAGAGCAATTTAATACGCAACTAATGACGTATTGAGCGTTATTCAATCTTAAGCGGTTATCGAGATATTTGACAAAAATGATGTAATTTTTAGGTTTTTCGCGATTTTCAGGAAAACTATTACAATTTCTTCTTTTTTCACTAATGCTTATGAAAGAGTAATTTAATACGCAACTAATGACGTATTGAACGTTATTCAATCTTAAGCGGTTATCGAGATATTTGACAAAAATGATGTAATTTTTAGGTTTTTCTAGATTTTCAGGAAAACTGTTATAATTTTTTTAATTTTAACTAACGCTTATGAAAGAGCAATTTAATACGCAACTAATGACGTATTGAACGTTATTCAATCTTAAGCAGTTATCGAGATATTTGACAAAAATGATGTAATTTTTAGGTTTTTCGCGATTTTCAGGAAAACTGTTACAATTTTTTCAATTTTCACTAATGCATATGAAAGAGCAATTTAATACGCAACTAATGACGTATTGAACGTTATTCAATCTTAAGCGGTTATCGAGATATTTGACAAAAATGATGTAATTTTTAGGTTTTTCGCGATTTACAGGAAAACTGTTACAATTTCTTCAATTTTCACTAATGCTTATGAAAGAACAATTCAATACGCAACTAATGACGTATTGAATGTTATTCAATCTTAAGCGGTTATCGAAATATTTGACAAAAATTATGTAATTTTTAGGTTTTTCGCGATTTGCAGGAAAACTGTTACAATTTTTTCAAGTTTCACTAATGCTTATGAAAGAGCAATTTAATACGCAACTAATGACGTATTGAACGTTATTCAATCTTAAGCGGTTATCGAGATATTTGACAAAAATGATGTAATTTTTAGGTTTTTCGCGATTTTCAGGAAAACTGTTATAATTTTTTCAATTTTAACTAACGCTTATGAAAGAGAAATTTAATACGCAACTAATGACGTATTGAACGTTATTCAATCTTAAGCAGTTATCGAGATATTTGACAAAAATGATGTAATTTTTAGGTTTTTCGCGATTTTCAGGAAAACTGTTACAATTTATTCTTTTTTTACTAATGCTTATGAAAGAGCAATTTAATGCGCAACTAATGACGTATTGAACGTTATTCAATCTTAAGCGGTTATCGAGATATTTGACAAAAATGATGTAATTTTTAGGTTTTTCGCGATTTTCAGGAAAACTGTTACAATTTCTTCTTTTTTCACTAATGCTTATGAAAGAGCAATTTAATACGAAACTAATGACGTATTGAACATTATTCAATCTGAAGCGGTTATCGAGATATTTGACAAAAATGATGTAATTTTTAGGTTTTTCGCGATTTTCAGGAAAACTGTTACAATTTCTTCAATTTTAACTAATGCTTATGAAAGAGCAATTTAATACGCAACTAATGACGTATTGAACATTATTCAATCTTCAGCGGTTATCGAGATATTTGACAAAAATGATGTAATTTTTAGGTTTTTCGCGATTTTCTGGAAAACTGTTACAATTTCTTCTTTTTTCACTAATGATTATGAAAGAGCAATTTAATACGCAACTAATGACGTATTGAACATTATTCAATCTTCAGCGGTTATCGAGATATTTGACAAAAATGATGTAATTTTTAGGTTTTTCGCGATTTTCAGGAAAACTATTATAATTTTTTCAATTTTAACTAATGCTTATGAAAGAGCAATTTAATACGCAACTAATGACGTATTGAACGTTATTCAATCTTAAGCAGTTATCGAGATATTTGACGAAAATGATGTAATTTCTAGTTTTTTCGCGATTTTCAGGAAAACTGTTACAATTTCTTCTTTTTTCACTAATGCTTATGAAAGAGCAATTTAATACGCAACTTATGACGTATTGAGCGTTATTCAATCTTAAGCGGTTATCGAGATATTTGACAAAAATGATGTAATTTTTAGGTTTTTCGCGATTTTCAGGAAAACTGTTACAATTTCTTCAATTTTCACTAATGCTTATGAAAGAGCAACTTAATACGCAACTAATGACGTATTGAACGTTATTCAATCTTAAGCGGTTATCGAGATATTTGACAAAAATGATGTAATTTTTAGGTTTTTCGCGATTTTCAGGAAAACTGTTACAATTTCTTCAATTTTCACTAATGCTTATAAAAGAGCAATTTAATACGCAACTAATGACGTATTGAACGTTATTCAATCTGAAGCGGTTATCGAGATATTTGACAAAAATGATGTAATTTTTAGGTTTTTCCGATTTTCAGGAAAACCGTAACACTTTATGTAATTTTCTCAACTGCTTATGAAAGAGCGTTGGAATGCGCAACTAATGACGTATTGAACGTTATTCAATCTTACCTGGTTCGCGAGATATAAGCGAAAATTAAGAGTTTGGCCAAATCCTATTAACTTTTGATTTTTCAAAAATTGCTATAAATTTTTGAAAAATCGCTATAAATTTTAGCACCGTAGTTTTAGTTTTTTGCAATTTTCAGGAAAACCGTAAGACTTTATGTAATTTTCTCAACTGCTTATGAAAGACCATTGGAATACGCAACTAATGACGTATTGATCGTTATTCAATCTTACCTGGTTCGCGAGATATAAGCGAAAATTAAGAGTTTGGCCAAATCCTATTAACTTTTTATTTTTTCGTTTTTTGCAATTTTCAGGAAAACCGTAAGACTTTATGTAATTTTCTCAACTGCTTATGAAAGAGCATTAGAATACGCAACTAATTACGTATTGATCGTTATTCAATCTTACCTGGTTCTCGAGATATAAGCCGAAAATTAAGAATTTTAGCACCGTAGTTTTCGTTTTTTGCAATTTTCAGGAAAACTGTTACAATTTCTTCTTTTTTCACTAATGCTTATGAAAGAGCAATTTAATACGCAACTAATGACGTATTGAACATTATTCAATCTTAAGCGGTTATCGAGATATTTGACAAAAATGATGTAATTTTTAGGTTTTTCGCGATTTTCAGGAAAACTGTTACAATTTCTTCTTTTTTCACTAATGCTTATGAAAGAGCAATTTAATACGCAACTAATGACGTATTGAACATTATTCAATCTTAAGTGGTTATCGAGATATTTGACAAAAATGATGTAATTTTTAGGTTTTTCGCGATTTTCAGGAAAACTATTACAATTTCTTCAATTTTCACTAATGCTTATGAAAGAGCAATTTAATACGCAACTAATGACGTATTGAATGTTATTCAATCTTAAGCGGTTATTGAGATATTTGACAAAAATGATGTAATTTTTAGGTTTTTCGCGATTTTCAGGAAAACTGTTACAATTTCTTCAATTTTCACTAATGCTTATGAAAGAGCAACTTAATACGCAACTAATGACGTATTGAGCGTTATTCAATCTTAAGCGGTTATCGAGATATTTGACAAAAATGATGTAATTTTTAGGTTTTTCGCGATTTTCAGGAAAACTGTTACAATTTCTTCAATTTTCACTAATGCTTATAAAAGAGCAATTTAATACGCAACTAATGACGTATTGAACGTTATTCAATCTGAAGCGGTTATCGAGATATTTGACAAAAATTATGTAATTTTTAGGTTTTTCCGATTTTCAGGAAAACTGTTACAATTTCTTCAATTTTCACTAATGCTTATGAAAGAGCAACTTAATACGCAACTAATGACGTATTGAACGTTATTCAATCTTAAGCGGTTATCGAGATATTTGACAAAAATGATGTAATTTTTAGGTTTTTCGCGATTTTCAGGAAAACTGTTACAATTTCTTCAATTTTCACTAATGCTTATGAAAGAGCAACTTAATACGCAACTAATGACGTATTGAACGTTATTCAATCTTAAGCGGTTATCGAGATATTTGATAAAAATGATGTAATTTTTAGGTTTTTCCGATTTTCAGGAAAACCGTAACACTTTATGTAATTTTCTCAACTGCTTATGAAAGAGCGTTGGAATGCGCAACTAATGACGTATTGAACGTTATTCAATCTTACCTGGTTCGCGAGATATAAGCGAAAATTAGGAGTTTGGCCGAATCCTATTAACTTTTGATTTTTCAAAAATTGCTATAAATTTTTGAAAAATCGCTATAAATTTTAGCACCGTAGTTTTAGTTTTTTGCAATTTTCAGGAAAACCGTAAGACTTTATGTAATTTTCTCAACTGCTTATGAAAGACCATTGGAATACGCAACTAATGACGTATTGATCGTTATTCAATCTTACCTGGTTCGCGAGATATAAGCGAAAATTAAGAGTTTGGCCAAATCCTATTAACTTTTTATTTTTTCGTTTTTTGCAATTTTCAGGAAAACCGTAAGACTTTATGTAATTTTCTCAACTGCTTATGAAAGAGCATTAGAATACGCAACTAATTACGTATTGATCGTTATTCAATCTTACCTGGTTCTCGAGATATAAGCCGAAAATTAAGAATTTTAGCACCGTAGTTTTCGTTTTTTGCAATTTTCAGGAAAACTGTTACAATTTCTTCTTTTTTCACTGATGCTTATGAAAGAGCAATTTAATACGCAACTAATGACGTATTGAACATTATTCAATCTTCAGCGGTTATCGAGATATTTGACAAAAATGATGTAATTTTTAGGTTTTTCGCGATTTTCAGGAAAACTATTACAATTTCTTCTTTTTTCACTAATGCTTATGAAAGAGTAATTTAATACGCAACTAATGACGTATTGAACGTTATTCAATCTTAAGCGGTTATCGAGATATTTGACAAAAATGATGTAATTTTTAGGTTTTTCGCGATTTTCAGGAAAACTGTTACAATTTCTTCTATTTTCACTAATGCTTATGAAAGAGCAATTTAATACGCAACTAATGACATATTGAACATTATTCAATCTTAAGTGGTTATCGAGATATTTGACAAAAATGATGTAATTTTTAGGTTTTTCGCGATTTTCAGGAAAACTATTACAATTTCTTCAATTTTCACTAATGCTTATGAAAGAGCAATTTAATACGCAACTAATGACGTATTGAATGTTATTCAATCTTAAGCGGTTATTGAGATATTTGACAAAAATGATGTAATTTTTAGGTTTTTCGCGATTTTCAGGAAAACTGTTACAATTTCTTCAATTTTCACTAATGCTTATGAAAGAGCAACTTAATACGCAACTAATGACGTATTGAACGTTATTCAATCTTAAGCGGTTATCGAGATATTTGACAAAAATGATGTAATTTTTAGGTTTTTCGCGATTTTCAGGAAAACTGTTACAATTTCTTCAATTTTCACTAATGCTTATGAAAGAGCAACTTAATACGCAACTAATTACGTATTGAACGTTATTCAATCTTAAGCGGTTATCGAGATATTTGACAAAAATGATGTAATTTTTAGGTTTTTCGCGATTTTCAGGAAAACTGTTACAATTTCTTCAATTTTCACTAATGCTTATGAAAGAGTAATTTAATACGCAACTAATGACGTATTGAACGTTATTCAATCTTAAGCGGTTATTGAGATATTTGACAAAAATGATGTAATTTTTAGGTTTTTCGCGATTTTCAGGAAAACTGTTACAATTTTTTCAATTTTCACTAACGCTTATGAAAGAGCAATTTAATACGCAACTAATGACGTATTGAACGTTATTCAATCTTAAGCGGTTATCGAGATATTTGACAAAAATGATGTAATTTTTAGGTTTTGCGCGATTTACAGGAAAACTGTTACAATTTCTTCAATTTTCACTAATGCTTATGAAAGAACAATTCAATACGCAACTAATGACGTATTGAACGTTATTCAATCTTAAGCGGTTATCGAAATATTTGACAAAAATGATGTAATTTTTAGGTTTTTCGCGATTTTCAGGAAAACTGTTACGATTTTTTCAATTTTCACTAATGCTTATGAAAGAGCAATTTAATACGCAACTAATGACGTATTGAACGTTATTCAATCTTAAGCGGTTATCGAGATATTTGACAAAAATGATGTAATTTTTAGGTTTTTCGCGATTTTCAGGAAAACTGTTACAATTTCTTCAATTTTCACTAATGCTTATGAAAGAGTAATTTAATACGCAACTAATGACGTATTGAACGTTATTCAATCTTAAGCGGTTATTGAGATATTTGACAAAAATGATGTAATTTTTAGGTTTTTCGCGATTTTCAGGAAAACTGTTACAATTTTTTCAATTTTCACTAACGCTTATGAAAGAGCAATTTAATACGCAACTAATGACGTATTGAACGTTATTCAATCTTAAGTGGTTATCGAGATATTTGACAAAAATGATGTAATTTTTAGGTTTTTCGCGATTTTCAGGAAAACTGTTACAATTTCTTTTTTTTTCACTAATGCTTATGAAAGAGTAATTTAATACGCAACTAATGACGTATTGAACGTTATTCAATCTTAAGCGGTTATCGAGATATTTGACAAAAATGATGTAATTTTTAGGTTTTTCGCGATTTTCAGGAAAACTGTTACAATTTCTTCTATTTTCACTAATGCTTATGAAAGAGCAATTTAATACGCAACTAATGACGTATTGAACATTATTCATTCTTAAGTGGTTATCGAGATATTTGACAAAAATTATGTAATTTTTAGGTTTTTCGCGATTTTCAGGAAAACTATTACAATTTCTTCAATTTTCACTAATGCTTATGAAAGAGCAATTTAATACGCAACTAATGACGTATTGAATGTTATTCAATCTTAAGCGGTTATTGAGATATTTGACAAAAATGATGTAATTTTTAGGTTTTTCGCGATTTTCAGGAAAACTGTTACAATTTCTTCAATTTTCACTAATGCTTATGAAAGAGCAACTTAATACGCAACTAATGACGTATTGAACGTTATTCAATCTTAAGCGGTTATCGAGATATTTGACAAAAATGATGTAATTTTTAGGTTTTTCGCGATTTTCAGGAAAACTGTTACAATTTCTTCAATTTTCACTAATGCTTATAAAAGAGCAATTTAATACGCAACTAATGACGTATTGAACGTTATTCAATCTGAAGCGGTTATCGAGATATTTGACAAAAATTATGTAATTTTTAGGTTTTTCCGATTTTCAGGAAAACTGTTACAATTTCTTCAATTTTCACTAATGCTTATGAAAGAGCAACTTAATACGCAACTAATGACGTATTGAACGTTATTCAATCTTAAGCGGTTATCGAGATATTTGACAAAAATGATGTAATTTTTAGGTTTTTCGCGATTTTCAGGAAAACTGTTACAATTTCTTCAATTTTCACTAATGCTTATGAAAGAGCAACTTAATACGCAACTAATTACGTATTGAACGTTATTCAATCTTAAGCGGTTATCGAGATATTTGACAAAAATGATGTAATTTTTAGGTTTTTCGCGATTTTCAGGAAAACTGTTACAATTTCTTCAATTTTCACTAATGCTTATGAAAGAGTAATTTAATACGCAACTAATGACGTATTGAACGTTATTCAATCTTAAGCGGTTATTGAGATATTTGACAAAAATGATGTAATTTTTAGGTTTTTCGCGATTTTCAGGAAAACTGTTACAATTTTTTCAATTTTCACTAACGCTTATGAAAGAGCAATTTAATACGCAACTAATGACGTATTGAACGTTATTCAATCTTAAGCGGTTATCGAGATATTTGACAAAAATGATGTAATTTTTAGGTTTTGCGCGATTTACAGGAAAACTGTTACAATTTCTTCTATTTTCACTAATGCTTATGAAAGAACAATTCAATACGCAACTAATGACGTATTGAACGTTATTCAATCTTAAGCGGTTATCGAAATATTTGACAAAAATGATGTAATTTTTAGGTTTTTCGCGATTTTCAGGAAAACTGTTACGATTTTTTCAATTTTCACTAATGCTTATGAAAGAGCAATTTAATACGCAACTAATGACGTATTGAACGTTATTCAATCTTAAGCGGTTATCGAGATATTTGACAAAAATGATGTAATTTTTAGGTTTTTCGCGATTTTCAGGAAAACTGTTACAATTTCTTCAATTTTCACTAATGCTTATGAAAGAGTAATTTAATACGCAACTAATGACGTATTGAACGTTATTCAATCTTAAGCGGTTATTGAGATATTTGACAAAAATGATGTAATTTTTAGGTTTTTCGCGATTTTCAGGAAAACTGTTACAATTTTTTCAATTTTCACTAACGCTTATGAAAGAGCAATTTAATACGCAACTAATGACGTATTGAACGTTATTCAATCTTAAGCGGTTATCGAGATATTTGACAAAAATGATGTAATTTTTAGGTTTTTCGCGATTTTCAGGAAAACTGTTACAATTTTTTCAATTTTCACTAATGCATATGAAAGAGCAATTTAATACGCAACTAATGACGTATTGAACGTTATTCAATCTTAAGCGGTTATCGAGATATTTGACAAAAATGATGTAATTTTTAGGTTTTTCGCGATTTTCAGGAAAACTGTTACAATTTCTTCTTTTTTCACTAATGCTTATGAAAGAGCAATTTAATACGCAACTAATGACGTATTGAACGTTATTCAATCTTAAGCGGTTATCGAGATATTTGACAAAAATGATGTAATTTTTAGGTTTTTTGCGATTTTCAGGAAAACTGTTACAATTTCTTCTTTTTTCACTAATGCTTATGAAAGAGCAATTTAATACGCAACTAATGACGTATTGAACGTTATTCAATCTTAAGCGGTTATCGAGATATTTGACAAAAATGATGTAATTTTTAGGTTTTTTACGATTTTCAGGAAAACTGTTACAATTTCTTCGATTTTAACTAATGCTTATGAAAGAGCAATTTAATACACAACTAATGACGTATTGAACGTTATTCAATCTTAAGCGGTTATCGAGATATTTGACAAAAATGATGTAATTTTTAGGTTTTTCGCGATTGTCACTAATGCTTATGAAAGAGCAATAGAATACTATTTATATAATTAGCTTGCTAAATCTATAATGAATACTTTAGTAAATAAGAATTTCTAATTAAGGTTACAATTATAAAGTCAAGAGTGGAACAGCGCCAAAATGGCTGAACTATACGCTTTGATATATAATCTGCAGAGGGCCTAAAAAAATATATTATAGTCTAGTTACCAACCCCTTCCATTATTATTATAAAATTTGTAAATTACTATTTATTTATTCTTTAATTAATAGATAACTATTCCTGGCAATTGATCAGCGAATATGCAATTTTAAAGGTAAAAGTATGGCCCATCCAATGAGCCTATTGGTAGATTTGTGACGTAAGCTTTTCGCCTAAAAAAGGTTTAATACTATGATATGATTGGGAACATGCGATGCGATGAGCGTAAACCGTCGTCACATAAAAGTTTAATAACTTTCTTATTAGTTCACCAATATTGATCAATTTGGAAGCAACCGAAAGGGAAAGGATCATTCTTTAAGACTATAAATAAATATTTTCAAACAAGTTTGTAAATTATCATTTATTTAGCAATTTTTACAAGTCGGTACAATACAAGCATGTTTTCTCTTAAGTAATCGATAAATATTCGTGTTAATTGATCAGCGAATATGCAAATTTAAAGGAAAAAGTATGGCCTATCCAATGAGCCCACTGGTAAATTCGTGCATTAAGCCATTCGTCTATAACAAGCTCATATACTATGCTAGCTGTTATACTATTTGTATGTTAGAGTTTTCAGCAGTTTCACTGCAACTGGTCATCAGATGTGTTATACTATCCCTAAGGATCATGTAGAATGGAAGAATAGGTTCTTGGGTGTTGCTGGGTTCTCCTAAAAAAAGATATACTTTTAGTCTCTCCGCAGTTTTTGATGAAAAATGGTAATTTTACTTTTTCAAGTATTGTTACAGCAACTAACACTCAGATGTACTATACTATCTCTAAGCAACATGTAGAATGCAAAAATAGATTCTTGGGTGTTGCTAGGTTGTTCTGAAAGAAGAAATACTTTTAGTCTCTCCGGGGGGGTTATTGGTAAAAATTGTATATATAGTATTTTCTTTGCTTATGACATTCAAATATATTATACTATCCCTTAGGATCATGTAGAAAGCAAGAATAGATTCCTAGGTTTTGCTGGGTCCTCCTGAAAGAAGAAATAATTTTAGTTTCTCATTTCTCATTTTTTTTTTTATGAAAATTTGTAGTTGTATTTTTACCAGTATTTTCATTACTATTGTCACTTATATGTGTTATACTATCTGTAAAGATTATGCAGGAAACAACAATAGATTCTTGGGTGTTGCTGGGTCCTCCTGAGAGAAGAAATACTTTTAGTATCTCCAGGTTTTTGGTGAAAAATGGAATTTTTACTTTTTCAAGTATTTTCACTGCTACTGGTACTCAAATGTGTTACACTATCTCTAATGATCATGTATATTGCAAAAATATATACTTGCGACTTGCTGGGTTCACCTGAAAAAAGAAATACTTTTAGTCTCTCCGGGCTTATGATGAAAAATAGTATTTTTACTTTTTGAAGTATTTTCACTGTAACTGACACTCAGATGTGTAATAGTATGCCTATGTATCATGTAGAATGCAAGAATAGATGCTTGGGTGTTGCTGGGTCCTGTTGAAAAAAGAAATACTTTTAGTCTCTCCGGGCTTATGATGAAAAATAGTATTTTTACTTTTTGAAGTATTTTCACTGTAACTGACACTCAGATGTGTAATACTATGCCTATGTATCATGTAGAATGCAAGAATAGATGCTTGGGTGTTGCTGGGTCCTGTTGAAAAAAGAAATACTTTTAGTCTCTCCGGGCTTATGATGAAAAATAGTATTATTAGTTTTTGAAGTATTTTCACTGTAACTGACACTCAGATGTGTAATACTATGCCTAAGGATCATGTAGAATGCAAAAATAGATTCTCGAGTATTGCTGGGTCCTCCTGAAATAAGATATACTTTTAGTCCTCTCTGGGTTTTTGGTGAAAAATGGAATTTTTATATTTTCAAGTATTTTCACTGCAACTGGTGCTCAAATGTGTTACACTATCTCTAATGATCATGTAGATTACAAAAATATATTCTTGCGACTTGCTGGGTTCACCTGAAAAAAGAAATACTTTTAGTCTCTCCGGGCTTATGATGAAAAATAGTATTTTTACTTTTTGAAGTATTTTCGCTGTAACTGACACTCAGATGTGTAATACTATGCCTATGTATCATGTATAATGCAAGAATAGATGCTTGGGTGTTGCTGGGTCCTGTTGAAAAAAGAAATACTTTTAGTCTCTCCGGGCTTATGATGAAAAATAGTATTTTTACTTTTTGAAGTATTTTCACTGTAACTGACACTCAGATGTGTAATACTATGCCTATGTATCATGTAGAATGCAAGAATAGATGCTTGGGTGTTGCTGGGTCCTGTTGAAAAAAGAAATACTTTTAGTCTCTCCGGGCTTATGATGAAAAATAGTATTTTTACTTTTTGAAGTATTTTCACTGTAACTGACACTCAGATGTGTAATACTATGCCTATGTATCATGTAGAATGCAAGAATAGATGCTTGGGTGTTGCTGGGTCCTGTTGAAAAAAGAAATACTTTTAGTCTCTCCAGGTTATTGATGAAAAATGCTATTTTCTATTTTTTCAAATACTTACACTGCAACTAGTACTGAAATGTGTTATAATATCCCTAAGGATCATGTAGAATGGAAGAATTGGTTTTTGGGTGTTGCTGGGTCCTGTTGAAAAAAGAAATACTTGTAGTCTCTATTGGTTTCCGGTGAAAAATTTATATTTTTACTTTTTCCAATATTTTCACTCCAACTAGCATTTTGTAATGTCATCCACTTTCTTTGCAAATAAAGGAAGTCAACTTTGCACATATCTTGGTTGCAGGAGCATCTCCTATAAGAATAACATGTTCAACAATCGATTGTTGACAAGTGTGACTATTTAACTTTTGGTTACTATCCATTAATGCAGGTACCAGGTATATGAATTGTCTTTGATGTGTTGTTACCAAAAAGTATTTGAGCATTTTCCTTAGCATCAGAGCATCTATGTATCTATTAGAAAAGCAAACAACTTTAGAGATCGATGGTTGTTTACATGTTGGAGTAGTACTACTTACCTGAAGTGAAATGAAGCGTTCAAAGAAAAGTCTGCCATGCAAGGAAACACAAGGAGGAAGGAATGAAGCACGTTTTTCATTCAGTCTGCATGTCTGCATTCAGGACATTGCAGAATGATGAAGAAATCCAATAAAGGCACAAATCTGCAGAGGGCCTAAAAAATTATATTATAGTCTAGTTACCAACCCCTTCCATGTTGGTTTGTTACTGAGCTAATAATATCCATTTTTTGTCCATCTATTGGTGATCGCGAGAAGGTTATAGTTCAGCACTTTTAGCGCTGTTTCAAATCGAAGTTTTTAATTAGAGCATTAATTAGGATTACTTATTAACTAAAATAAAGGTTAATTCATTGTTTATCGACCAGTAATATTTATTTGCACTTAATTCAATTAATTATTGAATTATTAATGATTTAATATTTTATCAAAGGGCCATCTACTGTAATACAATTTATTTAATCTATATAATTAACAGATATTATGTTTTATAATATAAGTAGGTGTCACTGCGTAAGGTAATTTAAACGTCTATAACTCCATTAGTAAGGCAATTACAAATCAACTATTTATATAATTAGCTTGCTAAATCTATAATGAATACTTTAGTAAATAAGAATTTCTAATTAAGGTTGTAATTATAAAGTCAAGATTGGAACAGCGCCAAAATGGCTGAACAATACGCTTTGATATATAATCTGCAGAGGGCCTAAAAAAATATATTATAGTCTAGTTACCAACCCCTTCCATTATTATTATTATTATAAAATTTGTAAATTACTATTTATTTATTCTTTAATTATTAGATAACTATTCCTGGCAATTGATCAGCGAATATGCAATTTTAAAGGTAAAAGTATGGCCCATCCAATGAGCCTATTGGTAGATTTGTGATTTGTAAGCTTTTCGCCTAAAAAAGGTTTAATACTATGATATGATTGGGAACGTGCGATGCGATGAGCGTAAACCGTCGTCGCATAAAAGTTTAATAACTTTCTTATTAGTTCACCAATATTGATCAATTTGGAAGCAACCGAAAGGGAAAGGATCATTCTTTAAGACTATAAATAAATATTTTCAAACAAGTTTGTAAATTATCATTTATTTAGCAATTTTTACAAGTCGGTACAATACAAGCATGTTTTCTCTTAAGTAATCGATAAATATTCGTGTTAATTGATCAGCGAATATGCAAATTTAAAGGAAAAAGTATGGCCTATCCAATGAGCCCACTGGTAAATTCGTGCCTTAAGCCATTCGTCTATAACAAGCTCATATACTATGCTAGCTGTTATACTATTTGTATGTTAGAGTTTTCAGCAGTTTCACTGCAACTGGTCATCAGATGTGTTATACTATCCCTAAGGATCATGTAGAATGGAAGAATAGGTTCTTGGGTGTTGCTGGGTTCTCCTAAAAAAAGATATACTTTTAGTCTCTCCGCAGTTTTTGATGAAAAATGGTAATTTTACTTTTTCAAGTATTGTTACAGCAACTAACACTCAGATGTACTATACTATCTCTAAGCAACATGTAGAATGCAAAAATAGATTCTTGGGTGTTGCTAGGTTGTTCTGAAAGAAGAAATACTTTTAGTCTCTCCGGGGGGGTTATTGGTAAAAATTGTATATATAGTATTTTCTTTGCTTATGACATTCAAATATATTATACTATCCCTTAGGATCATGTAGAAAGCAAGAATAGATTCCTAGGTTTTGCTGGGTCCTCCTGAAAGAAGAAATAATTTTAGTTTCTCATTTCTCATTTTTTTTTTTATGAAAATTTGTAGTTGTATTTTTACCAGTATTTTCATTACTATTGTCACTTATATGTGTTATACTATCTGTAAAGATTATGCAGGAAACAACAATAGATTCTTGGGTGTTGCTGGGTCCTCCTGAGAGAAGAAATACTTTTAGTATCTCCAGGTTTTTGGTGAAAAATGGAATTTTTACTTTTTCAAGTATTTTCACTGCTACTGGTACTCAAATGTGTTACACTATCTCTAATGATCATGTATATTGCAAAAATATATACTTGCGACTTGCTGGGTTCACCTGAAAAAAGAAATACTTTTAGTCTCTCCGGGCTTATGATGAAAAATAGTATTTTTACTTTTTGAAGTATTTTCACTGTAACTGACACTCAGATGTGTAATAGTATGCCTATGTATCATGTAGAATGCAAGAATAGATGCTTGGGTGTTGCTGGGTCCTGTTGAAAAAAGAAATACTTTTAGTCTCTCCGGGCTTATGATGAAAAATAGTATTTTTACTTTTTGAAGTATTTTCACTGTAACTGACACTCAGATGTGTAATACTATGCCTATGTATCATGTAGAATGCAAGAATAGATGCTTGGGTGTTGCTGGGTCCTGTTGAAAAAAGAAATACTTTTAGTCTCTCCGGGCTTATGATGAAAAATAGTATTATTAGTTTTTGAAGTATTTTCACTGTAACTGACACTCAGATGTGTAATACTATGCCTAAGGATCATGTAGAATGCAAAAATAGATTCTCGAGTATTGCTGGGTCCTCCTGAAATAAGATATACTTTTAGTCCTCTCTGGGTTTTTGGTGAAAAATGGAATTTTTATATTTTCAAGTATTTTCACTGCAACTGGTGCTCAAATGTGTTACACTATCTCTAATGATCATGTAGATTACAAAAATATATTCTTGCGACTTGCTGGGTTCACCTGAAAAAAGAAATACTTTTAGTCTCTCCGGGCTTATGATGAAAAATAGTATTTTTACTTTTTGAAGTATTTTCGCTGTAACTGACACTCAGATGTGTAATACTATGCCTATGTATCATGTATAATGCAAGAATAGATGCTTGGGTGTTGCTGGGTCCTGTTGAAAAAAGAAATACTTTTAGTCTCTCCGGGCTTATGATGAAAAATAGTATTTTTACTTTTTGAAGTATTTTCACTGTAACTGACACTCAGATGTGTAATACTATGCCTATGTATCATGTAGAATGCAAGAATAGATGCTTGGGTGTTGCTGGGTCCTGTTGAAAAAAGAAATACTTTTAGTCTCTCCGGGCTTATGATGAAAAATAGTATTTTTACTTTTTGAAGTATTTTCACTGTAACTGACACTCAGATGTGTAATACTATGCCTATGTATCATGTAGAATGCAAGAATAGATGCTTGGGTGTTGCTGGGTCCTGTTGAAAAAAGAAATACTTTTAGTCTCTCCAGGTTATTGATGAAAAATGCTATTTTCTATTTTTTCAAATACTTACACTGCAACTAGTACTGAAATGTGTTATAATATCCCTAAGGATCATGTAGAATGGAAGAATTGGTTTTTGGGTGTTGCTGGGTCCTGTTGAAAAAAGAAATACTTGTAGTCTCTATTGGTTTCCGGTGAAAAATTTATATTTTTACTTTTTCCAATATTTTCACTCCAACTAGCATTTTGTAATGTCATCCACTTTCTTTGCAAATAAAGGAAGTCAACTTTGCACATATCTTGGTTGCAGGAGCATCTCCTATAAGAATAACATGTTCAACAATCGATTGTTGACAAGTGTGACTATTTAACTTTTGGTTACTATCCATTAATGCAGGTACCAGGTATATGAATTGTCTTTGATGTGTTGTTACCAAAAAGTATTTGAGCATTTTCCTTAGCATCAGAGCATCTATGTATCTATTAGAAAAGCAAACAACTTTAGAGATCGATGGTTGTTTACATGTTGGAGTAGTACTACTTACCTGAAGTGAAATGAAGCGTTCAAAGAAAAGTCTGCCATGCAAGGAAACACAAGGAGGAAGGAATGAAGCACGTTTTTCATTCAGTCTGCATGTCTGCATTCAGGACATTGCAGAATGATGAAGAAATCCAATAAAGGCACAAATCTGCAGAGGGCCTAAAAAATTATATTATAGTCTAGTTACCAACCCCTTCCATGTTGGTTTGTTACTGAGCTAATAATATCCATTTTTTGTCCATCTATTGGTGATCGCGAGAAGGTTATAGTTCAGCACTTTTAGCGCTGTTTCAAATCGAAGTTTTTAATTAGAGCATTAATTAGGATTACTTATTAACTAAAATAAAGGTTAATTCATTGTTTATCGACCAGTAATATTTATTTGCACTTAATTCAATTAATTATTGAATTATTAATGATTTAATATTTTATCAAAGGGCCATCTACTGTAATACAATTTATTTAATCTATATAATTAACAGATATTATGTTTTATAATATAAGTAGGTGTCACTGCGTAAGGTAATTTAAACGTCTATAACTCCATTAGTAAGGCAATTACAAATCAACTATTTATATAATTAGCTTGCTAAATCTATAATGAATACTTTAGTAAATAAGAATTTCTAATTAAGGTTGTAATTATAAAGTCAAGATTGGAACAGCGCCAAAATGGCTGAACAATACGCTTTGATATATAATCTGCAGAGGGCCTAAAAAAATATATTATAGTCTAGTTACCAACCCCTTCCATTATTATTATTATTATAAAATTTGTAAATTACTATTTATTTATTCTTTAATTATTAGATAACTATTCCTGGCAATTGATCAGCGAATATGCAATTTTAAAGGTAAAAGTATGGCCCATCCAATGAGCCTATTGGTAGATTTGTGATTTGTAAGCTTTTCGCCTAAAAAAGGTTTAATACTATGATATGATTGGGAACGTGCGATGCGATGAGCGTAAACCGTCGTCGCATAAAAGTTTAATAACTTTCTTATTAGTTCACCAATATTGATCAATTTGGAAGCAACCGAAAGGGAAAGGATCATTCTTTAAGACTATAAATAAATATTTTCAAACAAGTTTGTAAATTATCATTTATTTAGCAATTTTTACAAGTCGGTACAATACAAGCATGTTTTCTCTTAAGTAATCGATAAATATTCGTGTTAATTGATCAGCGAATATGCAAATTTAAAGGAAAAAGTATGGCCTATCCAATGAGCCCACTGGTAAATTCGTGCCTTAAGCCATTCGTCTATAACAAGCTCATATACTATGCTAGCTGTTATACTATTTGTATGTTAGAGTTTTCAGCAGTTTCACTGCAACTGGTCATCAGATGTGTTATACTATCCCTAAGGATCATGTAGAATGGAAGAATAGGTTCTTGGGTGTTGCTGGGTTCTCCTAAAAAAAGATATACTTTTAGTCTCTCCGCAGTTTTTGATGAAAAATGGTAATTTTACTTTTTCAAGTATTGTTACAGCAACTAACACTCAGATGTACTATACTATCTCTAAGCAACATGTAGAATGCAAAAATAGATTCTTGGGTGTTGCTAGGTTGTTCTGAAAGAAGAAATACTTTTAGTCTCTCCGGGGGGGTTATTGGTAAAAATTGTATATATAGTATTTTCTTTGCTTATGACATTCAAATATATTATACTATCCCTTAGGATCATGTAGAAAGCAAGAATAGATTCCTAGGTTTTGCTGGGTCCTCCTGAAAGAAGAAATAATTTTAGTTTCTCATTTCTCATTTTTTTTTTTATGAAAATTTGTAGTTGTATTTTTACCAGTATTTTCATTACTATTGTCACTTATATGTGTTATACTATCTGTAAAGATTATGCAGGAAACAACAATAGATTCTTGGGTGTTGCTGGGTCCTCCTGAGAGAAGAAATACTTTTAGTATCTCCAGGTTTTTGGTGAAAAATGGAATTTTTACTTTTTCAAGTATTTTCACTGCTACTGGTACTCAAATGTGTTACACTATCTCTAATGATCATGTATATTGCAAAAATATATACTTGCGACTTGCTGGGTTCACCTGAAAAAAGAAATACTTTTAGTCTCTCCGGGCTTATGATGAAAAATAGTATTTTTACTTTTTGAAGTATTTTCACTGTAACTGACACTCAGATGTGTAATAGTATGCCTATGTATCATGTAGAATGCAAGAATAGATGCTTGGGTGTTGCTGGGTCCTGTTGAAAAAAGAAATACTTTTAGTCTCTCCGGGCTTATGATGAAAAATAGTATTTTTACTTTTTGAAGTATTTTCACTGTAACTGACACTCAGATGTGTAATACTATGCCTATGTATCATGTAGAATGCAAGAATAGATGCTTGGGTGTTGCTGGGTCCTGTTGAAAAAAGAAATACTTTTAGTCTCTCCGGGCTTATGATGAAAAATAGTATTATTAGTTTTTGAAGTATTTTCACTGTAACTGACACTCAGATGTGTAATACTATGCCTAAGGATCATGTAGAATGCAAAAATAGATTCTCGAGTATTGCTGGGTCCTCCTGAAATAAGATATACTTTTAGTCCTCTCTGGGTTTTTGGTGAAAAATGGAATTTTTATATTTTCAAGTATTTTCACTGCAACTGGTGCTCAAATGTGTTACACTATCTCTAATGATCATGTAGATTACAAAAATATATTCTTGCGACTTGCTGGGTTCACCTGAAAAAAGAAATACTTTTAGTCTCTCCGGGCTTATGATGAAAAATAGTATTTTTACTTTTTGAAGTATTTTCGCTGTAACTGACACTCAGATGTGTAATACTATGCCTATGTATCATGTATAATGCAAGAATAGATGCTTGGGTGTTGCTGGGTCCTGTTGAAAAAAGAAATACTTTTAGTCTCTCCGGGCTTATGATGAAAAATAGTATTTTTACTTTTTGAAGTATTTTCACTGTAACTGACACTCAGATGTGTAATACTATGCCTATGTATCATGTAGAATGCAAGAATAGATGCTTGGGTGTTGCTGGGTCCTGTTGAAAAAAGAAATACTTTTAGTCTCTCCGGGCTTATGATGAAAAATAGTATTTTTACTTTTTGAAGTATTTTCACTGTAACTGACACTCAGATGTGTAATACTATGCCTATGTATCATGTAGAATGCAAGAATAGATGCTTGGGTGTTGCTGGGTCCTGTTGAAAAAAGAAAAACTTTTAGTCTCTCCGGGCTTATGATGAAAAATAGTATTTTTACTTTTTGAAGTATTTTCACTGTAACTGACACTCAGATGTGTAATACTATGCCTATGTATCATGTAGAATGCAAGAATAGATGCTTGGGTGTTGCTGGGTCCTGTTGAAAAAAGAAAAACTTTTAGTCTCTCCGGGCTTATGATGAAAAATAGTATTTTTACTTTTTGAAGTATTTTCACTGTAACTGACACTCAGATGTGTAATACTATGCCTATGTATCATGTAGAATGCAAGAATAGATGCTTGGGTGTTGCTGGGTCCTGTTAAAAAAAGAAATACTTTTAGTCTCTCCAGGTTATTGATGAAAAATGCTATTTTCTATTTTTTCAAATACTTACACTGCAACTAGTATTGAAATGTGTTATAATATCCCTAAGGATCATGTAGAATGGAATAATTGGATTTTGGGTTTTGCTGGGTCCTGCTGAAAAAAGAAATACTTTTAGTCTCAAGGGTTTTTGGCGAAAATTGTATTTTTACTATTTTCTTTGTTTCTGACATTCAGATGTGTTATATTATCCCTAAGGATCATGTAGAATGCAAAAATAGATTCTTGGGTGTTGCTGGTGCTCCTGAAAAAGATATACTTTTAGTCTAGGTATTGATAAAAAATGCTATTTTCTATTTTTTCAAATACTTACACTGCAACTAGTACTGAAATGTGTTATAATATCCCTAAGGATCATGTAGAATGGAAGAATTGGTTTTTGGGTGTTGCTGGGTCCTGTTGCAAAAAGAAATACTTGTAGTCTCTATTGGTTTCTGGTGAAAAATTTATATTTTTACTTTTTCCAATATTTTCACTCCAACTAGCATTTTGTAATGTCATCCACTTTCTTTGCAAATAAAGGAAGTCAACTTTGCACATATCTTGGTTGCAGGAGCATCTCCTATAAGAATAACATGTTCAACAATCGATTGTTGACAAGTGTGACTATTTAACTTTCGGTTACTATCCATTAATGCAGGTACCTATATGAATTGTCTTTGATGTGTTGTTACCAAAAAGTATTTGAGCATTTTCCTTAGCACAGCATCTATGTATCTATTAGAAAAGCAAACAACTTTAGAGATCGATGGTTGTTTACATGTTGGAGTAGTACTACTTACCTGAAGTGAAATGAGGCGTTCAAAGAAAAGTCTGCCATGCAAGGAAACACAAGGAGGAAGCAATGAAGCACGTTTTTCATTCAGTCTGCATTCAGGACATTGCAGAATGATGAAGAAATCCAATAAAGGCACTTGTCCTTAATTTGTGACAACTCACTGACAAGTATGACAGTTCTCACACATCCACTCGCTTACGCATTCTCATTCTTAGGTACTGCCAACTTAAATCCGTATCCTCTCATATTTTTTTATTACCAACATAAATCCCATATACCTCTTCGCTTCTCCAGTTTCCTAGTGTAAATCGAAATTTTCTGGAATTTTCGCAATTCAGGGGAGGGACTCAGGGGAGCAAGGCCTCTGTATAGTGGCGTATTTAGGCAACTCTGGAAATTGAGTGGCGCCCCTAAAGAGCTGCCGAGGAAACAAAAATCAAAACAAAGCCACATAACCTCAATATTTTTACATATTCAATATTTAATCAAAGGCAGTAGATACTACACATTATTTAATTTAATTAAAAGATGTTTCTTATATAAATATAGTAATATGGAGTTGAAGGATTAATTATACAATACTTATTAATGCCTGGTATATAAAATTAAAACAATATAATGTGATATACATTTTGTATTCTATTTTAGAATATCCTCCCGAAGACTCTCATATCACCCTTGCGTTGAACTATTGAGACCTCGATTTGAAATTTGTATATATGTAGTCACTTTATTAGATTTGTAGCCACTGCAACGAAGAGTAAAATGGTCAAAACTGCATATGAAAATTAATTGAAATTGAGTGGTAGTACAAACTAAACAATGTTCAGATGTGAAGAAGAAATGTGATATCATAATGGACATAATAAATATTGTTAATATTATAAATTTATATTTAAACTAATGTATAAACATTTGATTGACATTTGCATTTATTTATATTATCTATACCAGCAATATTTTGTTCTCTCGAGTGTTTAAAATTATGTTGGATTACTATATTACATTATTAATCAATTGCCGAATCTTGAGCTAAATATCAATATAGGAGAATGTTACCACACTTAAAAGCAAAGGAAAGTCACATTTACAAAATTACAACTATATCCTACTGCATAAATATCTTGATATTTACATTTAAATAATTTTACTACTAATACTTCACCACAATAGAACCAAAAAAATATCATGTGCAAATTCAACTAGGATTTAAAATGAATTTATAATAAATAATTTGAGAATAGATATTATAAATAATATAATTGTCTAGAAATGATCTGAATGAAAAGAATTATAATATTTTCCATCTTATTTCTCTCAAAGAACATTTATTTATTATTATAATTTACATATTAATAATACACATGATTGTTTGAAGATTATATAAAGGATTAATAATAAAACTTGTTTCAAATTTTGTAATAAATTTAAAAAAATTTAAATTATTTGGCGCTAGTACTTGTGGCGCCACCTTAAGAGCTGCCGATGCGAATCGAAAACGATGACTACGCCACCACAGTGGCCATACAACAAATTTTGCATAAGACTTAGTCCCACTGGAGGGACTTGTGATGCGATGAGCGTAAACCGTCGGTGCATTAAAGTTTAATAACTTTCTTATTATTGGACCAATATTAATGAATTTGGTAGCGATAGAAAGAATCATTCTTTAAGGCTATAAATAAATATTATCAACGAAGTTTGTGAATTATCATTTATTTAGCAATTTTTACAAATGGATACAATACAATCATATTTTTATATATATTTTATATCTCAATAACCGCTTAAGATTGAATAACATTCAATACGTCATTAGTTGCGTATTAAATTGCTCTTTCATAAGCATTAGTGAAAATTGAAGAAATTGTAACAGTTTTCCTGAAAATCGCGAAAAACCTAAAAATTACATAATTTTTGTCAAATATCTCGATAACCGCTTAAGATTGAATAACGTTCAATACGTCATTAGTTGCGTATTAAATTGCTCTTTCATAAGCATTAGTGAAAAAAGAAGAAATTGTAACAGTTTTCCTGAAAATCGCGAAAAACCTAAAATTACATCATTTTTGTCAAATATCTCGATAACCGCTTAAGATTGAATAACGTTCAATACGTCATTAGTTGCGTACTAAATTGCTCTTTCATAAGCATTAGTGAAAATTGAAGAAATTGTAACAGTTTTCCTGAAAATCACGAAAAACCTAAAAATTACATCATTTTTGTCAAATATCTCGATAACCGCTTAAGATTGAATGACGTTCAATACGTCATTAGTTGCGTATTAAATTGCTCTTTCATAAGCATTAGTCAAAATTGAGAAAATTGTAACAGTTTTCCTGAAAATCGCGAAAAACCTAAAAATTACATCATTTTTGTCAAATATCTCGATAACCGCTTAAGATTGAATAACGTTCAATACGTCGTTAGTTGCGTATTAAATTGCTCTTTCATAAGCATTAGTGAAAATTGAAGAAATTGTAACAGTTTTCCTGAAAATCGCGAAAAACCTAAAAATTACATCATTTTTGTCAAATATCTCGATAACCGCATAAGATTGAATAACGTTCAATAAGTCGTTAGTTGCGTACTAAATTGCTCTTTCATAAGCATTAGTGAAAATTGAAGAAATTGTAACAGTTTTCCTGAAAATCGCGAAAAACCTAAAAATTACATCATTTTTGTCAAATATCTTGATAACCGCTTAAGATTGAATAACGTTCAATACGTCATTAGTTGCGTATTAAATAGCTCTTTCATAAGCATTAGTGAAAATTGAAGAAATTGTAACAGTTTTCCTGAAAATCGCGAAAAACCTAAAAATTACATCATTTTTGTCAAATATCTTGATAACCGCTTAAGATTGAATAACGTTCAATACGTCATTAGTTGCGTATTAAATTGCTCTTTCATAAGCATTAGTGAAAATTGAAGAAATTGTAACAGTTTTCCTGAAAATCGCGAAAAACCTAAAAATTACATCATTTTTGTCAAATATCTCGATAACCGCTTAAGATTGAATAACGTTCAATAAGTCATTAGTTGCGTATTAAATTGCTCTTTCATAAGCATTAGTGAAAATTGAAGAAATTGTAACAGTTTTCCTGAAAATCGCGAAAAACCTAAAAATTACATCATTTTTGTCAAATATCTCGATAACCGCTTAAGATTGAATAACGTTCAATAAGTCGTTAGTTGCGTACTAAATTGCTCTTTCATAAGCATTAGTGAAAATTGAAGAAATTGTAACAGTTTTCCTGAAAATCGCGAAAAACCTAAAAATTACATCATTTTTGTCAAATATCTTGATAACCGCTTAAGATTGAATAACGTTCAATACGTCATTAGTTGCGTATTAAATAGCTCTTTCATAAGCATTAGTGAAAATTGAAGAAATTGTAACAGTTTTCCTGAAAATCGCGAAAAACCTAAAAATTACATCATTTTTGTCAAATATCTTGATAACCGCTTAAGATTGAATAACGTTCAATACGTCATTAGTTGCGTATTAAATTGCTCTTTCATAAGCATTAGTGAAAATTGAAGAAATTGTAACAGTTTTCCTGAAAATCGCGAAAAACCTAAAAATTACATCATTTTTGTCAAATATCTCGATAACCGCTTAAGATTGAATAACGTTCAATACGTCATTAGTTGCGTATTAAATTGCTCTTTCATAAGCATTAGTGAAAATTGAAGAAATTGTAACAGTTTTCCTGAAAATCGCCAAAAACCTAAAAATTACATCATTTTTGTCAAATATCTCGATAACCGCTTAAGATTGAATAACGTTCAATACGTCGTTAGTTGCGTATTAAATTGCTCTTTCATAAGCATTAGTCAAAATTGAGAAAATTGTAACAGTTTTCCTGAAAATCGCGAAAAACCTAAAAATTACATCATTTTTGTCAAATATCTCGATAACCGCTTAAGATTGAATAACATTCAATACGTCATTAGTTGCGTATTAAATTGCTCTTTCATAAGCATTAGTGAAAATTGAAAAAATTGTAACAGTTTTCCCGAAAATCGCGAAAAACCTAAAAATTACATCATTTTTGTCAAATATTTCGATAACCGCTTAAGATTGAATAACATTCAATACGTCATTAGTTGCGTATTAAATTGCTCTTTCATAAGCATTAGTGAAAATTGAAGAAATTGTAACAGTTTTCCTGAAAATCGCGAAAAACCTAAAAATTACATCATTTTTGTCAAATATCTCGATAACCGCTTAAGATTGAATAACGTTCAATAAGTCATTAGTTGCGTATTAAATTGCTCTTTCATAAGCATTAGTGAAAATTGAAGAAATTGTAACAGTTTTCCTGAAAATCACGAAAAACCTAAAAATTACATCATTTTTGTCAAATATCTCGATAACCGCTTAAGATTGAATAACGTTCAATATGTCATTAGTTGCGTATTAAATTGCTCTTTCATAAGCATTAGTGAAAATTGAAGAAATTGTAACAGTTTTCCTGAAAATCACGAAAAACCTAAAAATTATATCATTTTTGTCAAATATCTCGATAACCGCTTAAGATTGAATAACGTTCAATACGTCATTAGTTGCGTATTAAATTGCTCTTTCATAAGCATTAGTCAAAATTGAGAAAATTGTAACAGTTTTCCTGAAAATCGCGAAAAACCTAAAAATTACATCATTTTTGTCAAATATCTCGATAACCGCTTAAGATTGAATAACGTTCAATACGTCGTTAGTTGCGTATTAAATTGCTCTTTCATAAGCATTAGTGAAAATTGAAGAAATTGTAACAGTTTTCCTGAAAATCGCGAAAAACCTAAAAATTACATCATTTTTGTCAAATATCTCGATAACCGCTTAAGATTGAATAACGTTCAATACGTCGTTAGTTGCGTATTAAATTGCTCTTTCATAAGCATTAGTTAAACTTGAAAAAATTGTAACAGTTTTCCTGAAACTCGCGAAAAACCTAAAAATTACATCATTTTTGTCAAATATCTCGATAACCGCTTAAGATTGAATAACATTCAATACGTCATTAGTTGCGTATTAAATTGCTCTTTCGTAAGCATTAGTTAAACTTGAAAAAATTGTAACAGTTTTCCTGAAACTCGCGAAAAACCTAAAAATTACATCATTTTTGTCAAATATCTCGATAACCGCTTCAGATTGAATAACGTTCAATACGTCATTAGTTGCGTATTCCATTGCTCTTTCATAAGCGTTAGTGAAAATTGAAAAAATTTTAATAGTTTTCCTGCAAATCGCGAAAAACCTAAAAATTACATCATTTTTGTCAAATATCTCGATAACCGCTTAAGATTGAATAACGGTCAATACGTCATTAGTTGCGTATTAAATTGTTCTTTCATAAGCATTAGTGAAAATAGAAGAAATTGTAACAGTTTTCCTGAAAATCGCGAAAAACCTAAAAATTACATCATTTTTGTCAAATATCTCGATAACCGCTTAAGATTGAATAACGTTCAATACGTCATTAGTTGCGTATTCCATTGCTCTTTCATAAGCGTTAGTGAAAATTGAAAAAATTTTAATAGTTTTCCTGAAAATCGCGAAAAACCTAAAAATTACATCATTTTTGTCAAATATCTCGATAACCGCTTAAGATTGAATAACGGTCAATACGTCATTAGTTGCGTATTAAATTGTTCTTTCATAAGCATTAGTTAAACTTGAAAAAATTGTAACAGTTTTCCTGAAACTCGCGAAAAACCTAAAAATTACATCATTTTTGTCAAATATCTCGATAACCGCTTAAGATTGAATAATGTTCAATACGTCATTAGTTGCGTATTAAATTGCTCTTTCATAAGCATTAGTGAAAATTGAAGAAATTGTAACAGTTTTCCTGAAAATCGCGAAAAACCTAAAAATTACATCATTTTTGTCAAATATCTCGATAACCGCTTAAGATTGAATAACATTCAATACGTCATTAGTTGCGTATTAAATTGCTCTTTCATAAGCATTAGTGAAAATTGAAGAAATTGTAACAGTTTTCCTGAAAATCGCGAAAAACCTAAAAATTACATAATTTTTGTCAAATATCTCGATAACCGCTTAAGATTGAATAACGTTCAATACGTCATTAGTTGCGTATTAAATTGCTCTTTCATAAGCATTAGTGAAAAAAGAAGAAATTGTAACAGTTTTATTGAAAATCGCGAAAAACCTAAAATTACATCATTTTTGTCAAATATCTCGATAACCGCTTAAGATTGAATAACGTTCAATACGTCATTAGTTGCGTATTAAATTGCTCTTTCATAAACATTAGTGAAAATTGAACACATTGTAACAGTTTTCCTGAAAATCACGAAAAACCTAAAAATTACATCATTTTTGTCAAATATCTCGATAACCGCTTAAGATTGAATAACGTTCAATACGTCATTAGTTGCGTATTAAGTTGCTCTTTCATAAGCATTAGTCAAAATTGAGAAAATTGTAACAGTTTTCCTGAAAATCGCGAAAAACCTAAAAATTACATCATTTTTGTCAAATATCTCGATAACCGCTTAAGATTGAATAACGTTCAATACGTCGTTAGTTGCGTATTAAATTGCTCTTTCATAAGCATTAGTGAAAATTGAAGAAATTGTAACAGTTTTCCTGAAAATCGCGAAAAACCTAAAAATTACATAATTTTTGTCAAATATCTCGATAACCGCTTAAGATTGAATAACGTTCAATACGTCATTAGTTGCGTATTAAATTGCTCTTTCATAAGCATTAGTGAAAATTGAAGAAATTGTAACAGTTTTCCTGAAAATCGCGAAAAACCTAAAATTACATCATTTTTGTCAAATATCTCGATAACTGCTTAAGATTGAATAACGCTCAATACGTCATTAGTTGCGTACTAAATTGCTCTTTCATAAGCATTAGTGAAAATTGAAAAAATTGTAACAGTTTTCCTGAAACTCGCGAAAAACCTAAAAATTACATCATTTTTGTCAAATATCTCGATAACCGCTTCAGATTGAATAACGTTCAATACGTCATTAGTTGCGTATTCCATTGCTCTTTCATAAGCGTTAGTGAAAATTAAAAAAAAAAAATAGTTTTCCTGAAAATCGCGAAAAACCTAAAAATTACATCATTTTTGTCAAATATCTCGATAACCGCTTAAGATTGAATAATATTCAATACGTCATTAGTTGCGTATTAAATTGATCTTTCATAAGCATTAGTGAAAATTGAAAAAATTGTAACAGTTTTCCTGAAAATCGCGAAAAACCTAAAAATTACATCATTTTTGTCAAATATTTCGATAACCGCTTAAGATTGAATAACATTCAATACGTCATTAGTTGCGTATTAAATTGCTCTTTCATAAGCATTAGTTAAACTTGAAAAAATTGTAACAGTTTTCCTGAAAATCGCGAAAAACCTAAAAATTACATCATTTTTGTCAAATATCTCGATAACCGCTTAAGATTGAATAACGTTCAATACGTCATTAGTTGCGTATTCCATTGCTCTTTCATAAGCGTTAGTGAAAATTGAAAAAATTTTAATAGTTTTCCTGAAAATCGCGAAAACCCTAAAAATTACATCATTTTTGTCAAATATCTCGATAACCGCTTAAGATTGAATAACATTCAATACGTCATTAGTTGCGTATTCTAATGCTCTTTCATAGGCAGTACATAAAGTCTTACGGTTTTCCTGAAAATTCAAATTTTTAAATTACATTTTTCAGCTGTCGATCTATAAGATAATTCGAACGTCTATAACTCCATAATAAGGTAATTATAAATATACTATTTATATAATTTGCATCACAAATCTAGAATTAACGTTTTAGTAAATGAGAAATTCTAATTAAGGTGATAATTAAAAAATCAAGATTTTTACAGAGCCAAAATCGCTGAACTAGACTATATTATAGTCTAGTTGCAAACCCATCAAGTTGGTTTGTTCCAAATCGAATTATGTAATTAGAGCAATAATTAGAATTACCTATTAATTAAAATAAAGGCTACTTCATTGCTTATCGATTAGTAATATTTATTTGCACTTAACTCACTTAATTATTGAATTATCAATGATTTAATATTTTGTCAAAGCGCCACCTACTGTAACACAATTTATTTAATCTATATAATTAACAGATATTATGTTTTATAATATAAATAGGTGTCACTGCGTAAGGTAATTTAAACGTCTATAACTCCATTAGTAAGGCAATTACAAATCAACTATTTGTATAATTAGCTTGCTAAATCTATAATGAATACTTTAGTAAATAATAATTTCTAATTACGGTTCTAATTAAAAAGTCAAGATTGGAACAGCGCCAAAATGGCTGAACTATACGCTTTGCTATATAATCTGCAGAGGGCCTAAAAAATTATATTATAGTCTAGTTACCAACCCCTTCCATTATTATTATTATTATAAAATTTGTAAATTACTATTTATTTATTCTTTAATTAATAGATAACTATTCCTGGCAATTGATCAGCGAATATGCAATTTTAAAGGTAAAAGTATGGCCCATCCAATGAGCCTATTGGTAGATTTGTGATTTGTAAGCTTTTCGCCTAAAAAAGGTTTAATACTATGATATGATTGGGAACGTGCGATGCGATGAGCGTAAACCGTCGGTGCATTAAAGTTTAATAACTTTCTTATTATTGGACCAATATTAATGAATTTGGTAGCGATAGAAAGAATCATTCTTTAAGGCTATAAATAAATATTATCAACGAAGTTTGTGAATTATCATTTATTTAGCAATTTTTACAAATGGATACAATACAATCATATTTTTATATATATTTTATATCTCAATAACCGCTTAAGATTGAATAACATTCAATACGTCATTAGTTGCGTATTAAATTGCTCTTTCATAAGCATTAGTGAAAATTGAAGAAATTGTAACAGTTTTCCTGAAAATCGCGAAAAACCTAAAAATTACATAATTTTTGTCAAATATCTCGATAACCGCTTAAGATTGAATAACGTTCAATACGTCATTAGTTGCGTATTAAATTGCTCTTTCATAAGCATTAGTGAAAAAAGAAGAAATTGTAACAGTTTTCCTGAAAATCGCGAAAAACCTAAAATTACATCATTTTTGTCAAATATCTCGATAACCGCTTAAGATTGAATAACGTTCAATACGTCATTAGTTGCGTATTAAATTGCTCTTTCATAAGCATTAGTGAAAATTGAAGAAATTGTAACAGTTTTCCTGAAAATCACGAAAAACCTAAAAATTACATCATTTTTGTCAAATATCTCGATAACCGCTTAAGATTGAATGACGTTCAATACGTCATTAGTTGCGTATTAAATTGCTCTTTCATAAGCATTAGTCAAAATTGAGAAAATTGTAACAGTTTTCCTGAAAATCGCGAAAAACCTAAAAATTACATCATTTTTGTCAAATATCTCGATAACCGCTTAAGATTGAATAACGTTCAATACGTCGTTAGTTGCGTATTAAATTGCTCTTTCATAAGCATTAGTGAAAATTGAAGAAATTGTAACAGTTTTCCTGAAAATCGCGAAAAACCTAAAAATTACATCATTTTTGTCAAATATCTCGATAACCGCATAAGATTGAATAACGTTCAATAAGTCGTTAGTTGCGTACTAAATTGCTCTTTCATAAGCATTAGTGAAAATTGAAGAAATTGTAACAGTTTTCCTGAAAATCGCGAAAAACCTAAAAATTACATCATTTTTGTCAAATATCTTGATAACCGCTTAAGATTGAATAACGTTCAATACGTCATTAGTTGCGTATTAAATAGCTCTTTCATAAGCATTAGTGAAAATTGAAGAAATTGTAACAGTTTTCCTGAAAATCGCGAAAAACCTAAAAATTACATCATTTTTGTCAAATATCTTGATAACCGCTTAAGATTGAATAACGTTCAATACGTCATTAGTTGCGTATTAAATTGCTCTTTCATAAGCATTAGTGAAAATTGAAGAAATTGTAACAGTTTTCCTGAAAATCGCGAAAAACCTAAAAATTACATCATTTTTGTCAAATATCTCGATAACCGCTTAAGATTGAATAACGTTCAATAAGTCATTAGTTGCGTATTAAATTGCTCTTTCATAAGCATTAGTGAAAATTGAAGAAATTGTAACAGTTTTCCTGAAAATCACGAAAAACCTAAAAATTACATAATTTTTGTCAAATATCTCGATAACCGCTTAAGATTGAATAACGTTCAATACGTCATTAGTTGCGCATTAAATTGCTCTTTCATAAGCATTAGTGAAAATTGAAGAAATTGTAACAGTTTTCCTGAAAATCACGAAAAACCTAAAAATTACATCATTTTTGTCAAATATCTCGATAACCGCTTAAGATTGAATAACGTTCAATACGTCATTAGTTGCGTATTAAATTGCTCTTTCATAAGCATTAGTCAAAATTGAGAAAATTGTAACAGTTTTCCTGAAAATCGCGAAAAACCTAAAAATTACATCATTTTTGTCAAATATCTCGATAACCGCTTAAGATTGAATAACGTTCAATACGTCGTTAGTTGCGTATTAAATTGCTCTTTCATAAGCATTAGTGAAAATTGAAGAAATTGTAACAGTTTTCCTGAAAATCGCGAAAAACCTAAAAATTACATCATTTTTGTCAAATATCTCGATAACCGCTTAAGATTGAATAACGTTCAATACGTCATTAGTTGCGTATTAAATTGCTCTTTCATAAGCATTAGTGAAAATTGAAGAAATTGTAACAGTTTTCCTGAAAATCGCCAAAAACCTAAAAATTACATCATTTTTGTCAAATATCTCGATAACCGCTTAAGATTGAATAACGTTCAATACGTCGTTAGTTGCGTATTAAATTGCTCTTTCATAAGCATTAGTCAAAATTGAGAAAATTGTAACAGTTTTCCTGAAAATCGCGAAAAACCTAAAAATTACATAATTTTTGTCAAATATCTCGATAACCGCTTAAGATTGAATAACGTTCAATACGTCATTAGTTGCGTATTAAATTGCTCTTTCATAAGCATTAGTGAAAATTGAAGAAATTGTAACACTTTTCCTGAAAATCGCGAAAAACCTAAAATTATATCATTTTTGTCAAATATCTCGATAACTGCTTAAGATTGAATAACGCTCAATACGTCATTAGTTGCGTACTAAATTGCTCTTTCATAAGCATTAGTGAAAATTGAAAAAATTGTAACAGTTTTCCTGAAACTCGCGAAAAACCTAAAAATTACATCATTTTTGTCAAATATCTCGATAACCGCTTAAGATTGAATAACATTCAATACGTCATTAGTTGCGTATTAAATTGCTCTTTCATAAGCATTAGTGAAAATTGAAAAAATTGTAACAGTTTTCCCGAAAATCGCGAAAAACCTAAAAATTACATCATTTTTGTCAAATATTTCGATAACCGCTTAAGATTGAATAACATTCAATACGTCATTAGTTGCGTATTAAATTGCTCTTTCATAAGCATTAGTTAAACTTGAAAAAATTGTAACAGTTTTCCTGAAAATCGCGAAAAACCTAAAAATTACATCATTTTTGTCAAATATCTCGATAACCGCTTAAGATTGAATAACGTTCAATACGTCATTAGTTGCGTATTCCATTGCTCTTTCATAAGCGTTAGTGAAAATTGAAAAAAATTTAATAGTTTTCCTGAAAATCGCGAAAACCCTAAAAATTACATCATTTTTGTCAAATATCTCGATAACCGCTTAAGATTGAATAACATTCAATACGTCATTAGTTGCGTATTCTAATGCTCTTTCATAGGCAGTACATAAAGTCTTACGGTTTTCCTGAAAATTCAAATTTTTAAATTACATTTTTCAGCTGTCGATCTATAAGATAATTCGAACGTCTATAACTCCATAATAAGGTAATTATAAATATACTATTTATATAATTTGCATCACAAATCTAGAATTAACGTTTTAGTAAATGAGAAATTCTAATTAAGGTGATAATTAAAAAATCAAGATTTTTACAGAGCCAAAATCGCTGAACTAGACTATATTATAGTCTAGTTGCAAACCCATCAAGTTGGTTTGTTCCAAATCGAATTATGTAATTAGAGCAATAATTAGAATTACCTATTAATTAAAATAAAGGCTACTTCATTGCTTATCGATTAGTAATATTTATTTGCACTTAACTCACTTAATTATTGAATTATCAATGATTTAATATTTTGTCAAAGCGCCACCTACTGTAACACAATTTATTTAATCTATATAATTAACAGATATTATGTTTTATAATATAAATAGGTGTCACTGCGTAAGGTAATTTAAACGTCTATAACTCCATTAGTAAGGCAATTACAAATCAACTATTTGTATAATTAGCTTGCTAAATCTATAATGAATACTTTAGTAAATAATAATTTCTAATTACGGTTCTAATTAAAAAGTCAAGATTGGAACAGCGCCAAAATGGCTGAACTATACGCTTTGCTATATAATCTGCAGAGGGCCTAAAAAATTATATTATAGTCTAGTTACCAACCCCTTCCATGTTGGTTTGTTACTGAGCTAATAATATCCATTTTTCGTCCATCTATTGGTGATCGCGAGAAGGTTATAGTTCAGCACTTTTAGCGCTGTTTCAAATCGAAGTTTTTAATTATAGCATTAATTGGGATTACTTATTAATTAAAATAAAGGTTAACTCATTGTTTACCGATCAGTAATATTTATTTGTACTTAATTCAATAAATTATTGAATTATTAATGATTTAATATTTTGTCAAAGGGCCATCTACTGTAATACAATTTATTTAATCTATATAATTAACAGATATTATGTTTTATAATATAAGTAGGTGTCACTGCGTAAGGTAATTTAAACGTCTATAACTCCATTAGTAAGGCAATTACAAATCAACTATTTATATAATTAGCTTGCTAAATCTATAATGAATACTTTAGTAAATAAGAATTTCTAATTAAGGTTGTAATTATAAAGTCAAGATTGGAACAGCGCCAAAATGGCTGAACTATACGCTTTGATATATAATCTGCAGAGGGCCTAAAAAAATATATTATAGTCTAGTTACCAACCCCTTCCATTATTATTATTATTATAAAATTTGTAAATTACTATTTATTTATTCTTTAATTAATAGATAACTATTCCTGGCAATTGATCAGCGAATATGCAATTTTAAAGGTAAAAGTATGGCCCATCCAATGAGCCTATTGGTAGATTTGTGACGTAAGCTTTTCGCCTAAAAAAGGTTTAATACTATGATATGATTGGGAACATGCGATGCGATGAGCGTAAACCGTCGTCGCATAAAAGTTTAATAACTTTCTTATTAGTTCACCAATATTGATGAATTTGGAAGCAACCGAAAGGGAAAGGATCATTCTTTAAGACTATAAATAAATATTTTCAAACAAGTTTGTAAATTATCATTTATTTAGCAATTTTTACAAGTCGGTACAATACAAGCATGTTTTCTCTTAAGTAATCGATAAATATTCGTGTTAGTTGATCAGCGAATATGCAAATTTAAAGGAAAAAGTATGGCCTATCCAATGAGCCCACTGGTAAATTCGTGCCTTAAGCCATTCGTCTATAACAAGCTCATATACTATGCTAGCTGTTATACTATTTGTATGTTAGAGTTTTCAGCAGTTTCACTGCAACTGGTCATCAGATGTGTTATACTATCCCTAAGGATCATGTAGAATGGAAGAATAGGTTCTTGGGTGTTGCTGGGTTCTCCTAAAAAAAGATATACTTTTAGTCTCTCCGAAGTTTTTGATGAAAAATGGTAATTTTACTTTTTCAAGTATTGTTACAGCAACTAACACTCAGATGTACTATACTATCTCTAAGCAACATGTAGAATGCAAAAATAGATTCTTGGGTGTTGCTGGGTTGTTCTGAAAGAAGAAATACTTTTAGTCTCTCCGGGGGTTATTGGTAAAAATTGCATATTTAGTATTTTCTTTGCTTATGACATTCAAATATATTATACTATCCCTTAGGATCATGTAGAAAGCAAGAATAGATTCCCAGGTTTTGCTGGGTCCTCCTGAAAGAAGAAATAATTTTAGTTTCTCATTTCTCTTTTTTTTTATGAAAATTTGTAGTTGTATTTTTACCAGTATTTTCATTACTATTGTCACTTATATGTGTTATATTATCTGTAAAGATTATGCAGGAAACAACAATAGATTCTTGGGTGTTGCTGGGTCCTCCTGAGAGAAGAAATACTTTTAGTCTCTCCAGGTTTTTGGTGAAAAATGGAATTTTTACTTTTTCAAGTATTTTCACTGCTACTGGTACTCAAATGTGTTACACTATCTCTAATGATCATGTAGATTGCAAAAATATATACTTGCGACTTGCTGGGTTCACCTGAAAAAAGAAATACTTTTAGTCTCTCCAGGCTTATGATGAAAAATAGTATTTTTACTTTTTGAAGTATTTTCACTGTAACTGACACTCAGATGTGTAATACTATGCCTATGTATCATGTAGAATGCAAGAATAGATGCTTGGGTGTTGCTGGGTCCTGTTGAAAAAAGAAAAACTTTTAGCCTCTCCGGGCTTATGATGAAAAATAGTATTTTTACTTTTTGAAGTATTTTCACTGTAACTGACACTCAGATGTGTAATACTATGCCTATGTATCATGTAGAATGCAAGAATAGATGCTTGGGTGTTGCTGGGTCCTGTTGAAAAAAGAAAAACTTTTAGTCTCTCCGGGCTTATGATGAAAAATAGTATTTTTACTTTTTGAAGTATTTTCACTGTAACTGACACTCAGATGTGTAATACTATGCCTATGTATCATGTAGAATGCAAGAATAGATGCTTGGGTGTTGCTGGGTCCTGTTGAAAAAAGAAAAACTTTTAGTCTCTCCGGGCTTATGATGAAAAATAGTATTTTTACTTTTTGAAGTATTTTCACTGTAACTGGCACTCAGATGTGTAATACTATGCCTATGTATCATGTAGAATGCAAGAATAGATGCTTGGGTGTTGCTGGGTCCTGTTGAAAAAAGAAAAACTTTTAGTCTCTCCGGGCTTATGATGAAAAATAGTATTTTTACTTTTTGAAGTATTTTCACTGTAACTGACACTCAGATGTGTAATACTATGCCTATGTATCATGTAGAATGCAAGAATAGATGCTTGGGTGTTGCTGGGTCCTGTTGAAAAAAGAAATACTTTTAGTCTCTCCAGGTTATTGATGAAAAATGCTATTTTCTATTTTTTCAAATACTTACACTGCAACTAGTATTGAAATGTGTTATAATATCCCTAAGGATCATGTAGAATGGAATAATTGGATTTTGGGTTTTGCTGGGTCCTGCTGAAAAAAGAAATACTTTTAGTCTCAAGGGTTTTTGGCGAAAATTGTATTTTTACTATTTTCTTTGTTTCTGACATTCAGATGTGTTATATTATCCCTAAGGATCATGTAGAATGCAAAAATAGATTCTTGGGTGTTGCTGGTGCTCCTGAAAAAGATATACTTTTAGTCTAGGTATTGATAAAAAATGCTATTTTCTATTTTTTCAAATACTTACACTGCAACTAGTACTGAAATGTGTTATAATATCCCTAAGGATCATGTAGAATGGAAGAATTGGTTTTTGGGTGTTGCTGGGTCCTGTTGCAAAAAGAAATACTTGTAGTCTCTATTGGTTTCTGGTGAAAAATTTATATTTTTACTTTTTCCAATATTTTCACTCCAACTAGCATTTTGTAATGTCATCCACTTTCTTTGCAAATAAAGGAAGTCAACTTTGCACATATCTTGGTTGCAGGAGCATCTCCTATAAGAATAACATGTTCAACAATCGATTGTTGACAAGTGTGACTATTTAACTTTCGGTTACTATCCATTAATGCAGGTACCTATATGAATTGTCTTTGATGTGTTGTTACCAAAAAGTATTTGAGCATTTTCCTTAGCACAGCATCTATGTATCTATTAGAAAAGCAAACAACTTTAGAGATCGATGGTTGTTTACATGTTGGAGTAGTACTACTTACCTGAAGTGAAATGAGGCGTTCAAAGAAAAGTCTGCCATGCAAGGAAACACAAGGAGGAAGCAATGAAGCACGTTTTTCATTCAGTCTGCATTCAGGACATTGCAGAATGATGAAGAAATCCAATAAAGGCACTTGTCCTTAATTTGTGACAACTCACTGACAAGTATGACAGTTCTCACACATCCACTCGCTTACGCATTCTCATTCTTAGGTACTGCCAACTTAAATCCGTATCCTCTCATATTTTTTTATTACCAACATAAATCCCATATACCTCTTCGCTTCTCCAGTTTCCTAGTGTAAATCGAAATTTTCTGGAATTTTCGCAATTCAGGGGAGGGACTCAGGGGAGCAAGGCCTCTGTATAGTGGCGTATTTAGGCAACTCTGGAAATTGAGTGGCGCCCCTAAAGAGCTGCCGAGGAAACAAAAATCAAAACAAAGCCACATAACCTCAATATTTTTACATATTCAATATTTAATCAAAGGCAGTAGATACTACACATTATTTAATTTAATTAAAAGATGTTTCTTATATAAATATAGTAATATGGAGTTGAAGGATTAATTATACAATACTTATTAATGCCTGGTATATAAAATTAAAACAATATAATGTGATATACATTTTGTATTCTATTTTAGAATATCCTCCCGAAGACTCTCATATCACCCTTGCGTTGAACTATTGAGACCTCGATTTGAAATTTGTATATATGTAGTCACTTTATTAGATTTGTAGCCACTGCAACGAAGAGTAAAATGGTCAAAACTGCATATGAAAATTAATTGAAATTGAGTGGTAGTACAAACTAAACAATGTTCAGATGTGAAGAAGAAATGTGATATCATAATGGACATAATAAATATTGTTAATATTATAAATTTATATTTAAACTAATGTATAAACATTTGATTGACATTTGCATTTATTTATATTATCTATACCAGCAATATTTTGTTCTCTCGAGTGTTTAAAATTATGTTGGATTACTATATTACATTATTAATCAATTGCCGAATCTTGAGCTAAATATCAATATAGGAGAATGTTACCACACTTAAAAGCAAAGGAAAGTCACATTTACAAAATTACAACTATATCCTACTGCATAAATATCTTGATATTTACATTTAAATAATTTTACTACTAATACTTCACCACAATAGAACCAAAAAAATATCATGTGCAAATTCAACTAGGATTTAAAATGAATTTATAATAAATAATTTGAGAATAGATATTATAAATAATATAATTGTCTAGAAATGATCTGAATGAAAAGAATTATAATATTTTCCATCTTATTTCTCTCAAAGAACATTTATTTATTATTATAATTTACATATTAATAATACACATGATTGTTTGAAGATTATATAAAGGATTAATAATAAAACTTGTTTCAAATTTTGTAATAAATTTTAAAAAATTTAAATTATTTGGCGCTAGTACTTGTGGCGCCACCTTAAGAGCTGCCGATGCGAATCGAAAACGATGACTACGCCACCACAGTGGCCATACAACAAATTTTGCATAAGACTTAGTCCCACTGGAGGGACTTGTGATGCGATGAGCGTAAACCGTCGTCGCATTAAAGTTTAATAACTTTCTTATTATTGGACCAATATTAATGAATTTGGTAGCGATAGAAAGAATCATTCTTTAAGGCTATAAATAAATATTATCAACGAAGTTTGTGAATTATCATTTATTTAGCAATTTTTACAAATGGATACAATACAATCATATTTTTATATATATTTTATATCTCAATAACCGCTTAAGATTGAATAACATTCAATACGTCATTAGTTGCGTATTAAATTGCTCTTTCATAAGCATTAGTGAAAATTGAAGAAATTGTAACAGTTTTCCTGAAAATCGCGAAAAACCTAAAAATTACATCATTTTTGTCAAATATCTCGATAACCGCTTAAGATTGAATAACGTTCAATACGTCATTAGTTGCGTATTAAATTGCTCTTTCATGAGCATTAGTGAAAATTGAAGAAATTGTAACAGTTTTCCTGAAAATCGCGAAAAACCTAAAAATTACATCATTTTTGTCAAATATCTCGATAACCGCTTAAGATTGAATAACGTTCAATACGTCATTAGTTGCGTACTAAATTGCTCTTTCATAAGCATTAGTGAAAATTGAAGAAATTGTAACAGTTTTCCTGAAAATCGCGAAAAACCTAAAAATTACATCATTTTTGTCAAATATCTCGATAACTGCTTAAGATTGAATAACGCTCAATACGTGATTAGTTGCGTATTAAATTGCTCTTTCATAAGCATTAGTGAAAAAAGAAGAAATTGTAACAGTTTTCCTGAAAATCGCGAAAAACCTAAAATTACATCATTTTTGTCAAATATCTCGATAACCGCTTAAGATTGAATAACGTTCAATACGTCATTAGTTGCGTATTAAATTGCTCTTTCATAAGTATTAGTGAAAAAAGAAGAAATTGTAACAGTTTTCCTGAAAATCGCGAAAAACCTAAAAATTACATCATTTTTGTCAAATATCTCGATAACCGCTTAAGATTGAATAACGTTCAATACGTCATTAGTTGCGTATTAAATTGCTCTTTCATAAGCATTAGTGAAAATTGAAGAAATTGTAACAGTTTTCCGGAAAATCGCGAAAAACCTAAAAATTACATCATTTTTGTGAAATATCTCGATAACCGCTTCAGATTGAATAACGTTCAATACGTCATTAGTTGCGTATTCCATTGCTCTTTCATAAGCGTTAGTGAAAATTGAAAAAATTTTAATAGTTTTCCTGAAAATCGCGAAAAACCTAAAAATTACATAATTTTTGTCAAATATCTCGATAACCGCTTAAGATTGAATAACATTCAATACGTCATTAGTTGCGTATTAAATTGCTCTTTCATAAGCATTAGTGAAAAAAGAAGAAATTGTAACAGTTTTCCTGAAAATCGCGAAAAACCTAAAATTACATAATTTTTGTCAAATATCTCGATAACCGCTTAAGATTGAATAACGTTCAATATGTCATTAGTTGCGTATTAAATTGCTCTTTCATAAGCATTAGTGAAAATTGAAGAAATTGTAACAGTTTTCCTGAAAATCGCGAAAAACCTAAAAATTACATCATTTTTGTGAAATATCTCGATAACCGCTTCAGATTGAATAACGTTCAATACGTCATTAGTTGCGTATTAAATTGCTCTTTCATAAGCATTAGTGAAAATTGAAGAAATTGTAACAGTTTTCCTGAAAATCGCGAAAAACCTAAAAATTACATCATTTTTGTCAAATATCTCGATAACCGCTTCAGATTGAATAACGTTCAATACGTCATTAGTTGCGTATTCCATTGCTCTTTCATAAACGTTAGTGAAAATTGAAAAATTTTTAATAGTTTTCCTGAAAATCGCGAAAAACCTAAAAATTACATCATTTTTGTCAAATATCTCGATAACCGCTTAAGATTGAATAACGTTCAATACGTCATTAGTTGCGTATTCCGCTGCTCTTTCATAAGCGTTAGTGAAAATTGAAAAAATTTTAATAGTTTTCCTGAAAATCGCGAAAAACCTAAAAATTACATCATTTTTGTCAAATATCTCGATAACCGCTTAAGATTGAATAACATTCAATACGTCATTAGTTGCGTATTCTAATGCTCTTTCATAAGCAGTTGAGAGAATTACATAAAGTCTTACGGTTTTCCTGTAAATTGCAAAAAACTAAAAAACTTAATTTTCGCTTATTACTCGAAAACCAGATAAGATTGAATAACGTTCAATACGTCATTTGTTGCGTATTCTATTGCTCTTTCATAAGCAGTTGAGAGAATTACATAAAGTCTTACGGTTTTCCTGTAAATTGCAAAAAACTAAAAAACTTAATTTTCGCTTATTACTCGAAAACCAGATAAGATTGAATAACGTTCAATACGTCATTTGTTGCGTATTCTATTGCTCTTTCATAAGCAGTTGAGAGAATTACATAAAGTCTTACGGTTTTCCTGTAAATTGCAAAAAACTAAAAAAAAACTTAATTTTCGCTTATTACTCGAAAACCAGATAAGGTTGAATAACGTTCAATATGTCATTTGTTGCGCATTCTAGTGCTCTTTCATAAGCAGTTGAGAGAATTACATAAAGTCTTACGGTTTTCCTGTAAATTGCAAAAAAATAAAAAAAAACTTAATTTTCGCTTATAACTCGAAAACCAGATAAGATTGAATAACGTTCAATACGTCATTTGTTGCGTATTCTAGTGCTCTTTCGTAAGCAGTTGAGAGAATTACATAAAGTCTTACGGTTTTCCTGTAAATTGCAAAAAACTAAAAAGAACTTAATTTTCGCTTATTACTCGAAAACCAGATAAGATTGAATAACGTTCAATACGTCATTTGTTGCGTATTCTAGTGCTCTTTCATAAGCAGTTGAGAGAATTACATAAAGTCTTACGGTTTTCCTGTAAATTGCAAAAAACTAAAAAAAAACTTAATTTTCGCTTATTACTCGAAAACCAGATAAGATTGAATAACGTTCAATATGTCATTTGTTGCGTATTCTAATGCTCTTTCATAAGCAGATGAGAGAATTCCGTAAAGTCTTACGGTTTTCCTGTAAATTGCAAAAAACTAAAAAAAAACTTAATTTTCGCTTATTACTCGAAAACCAGATAAGATTGAATAACTTTCAATACGTCATTTGTTGCGTATTCTAGTGCTCTTTCATAAGCAGTTGAGAGAATTACATAAAGTCTTACGGTTTTCCTGTAAATTGCAAAAAACTAAAAAAAAACTTAATTTTCGCTTATTACTCGAAAACCAGATAAGATTGAATAACGTTCAATATGTCATTTGTTGCGTATTCTAATGCTCTTTCATAAGCAGTTGAGAGAATTACATAAAGTCTTACGGTTTTCCTGTAAATTGCAAAAAACTAAAAAGAACTTAATTTTCGCTTATTACTCGAAAACCAGATAAGATTGAATAACGTTCAATACGTCATTTGTTGCGTATTCTAGTGCTCTTTCATAAGCAGTTGAGAGAATTACATAAAGTCTTACGGTTTTCCTGTAAATTGCAAAAAACTAAAAAAAACTTAATTTTCGCTTATTACTCGAAAACCAGATAAGATTGAATAACGTTCAATACGTCATTTGTTGCGTATTCTATTGCTCTTTCATAAGCAGATGAGAGAATTCCGTAACGTCTTACGGTTTTCCTGTAAATTGCAAAAAACTAAAAAAAAACTTAATTTTCGCTTATTACTCGAAAACCAGATAAGATTGAATAACGTTCAATACGTCATTTGTTGCGTATTCTAATGCTCTTTCATAAGCAGATGAGAGAATTCCGTAAAGTCTTACGGTTTTCCTGTAAATTGCAAAAAACTAAAAAAAAACTTAATTTTCGCTTATTACTCGAAAACCAGATAAGATTGAATAACGTTCAATACGTCATTTGTTGCGTATTCTAATGCTCTTTCATAAGCAGTTGAGAGAATTACATAAAGTCTTACAGTTTTCCTGTAAATTGCAAAAAACTAAAAAAAAACTTAATTTTCGCTTATTACTCGAAAACCAGATAAGATTGAATAACGTACAATACGTCATTAGTTGCGTATTAAATCGCTCTTTCATAAGCATTAGTGAAAATTGAAGAAATTGTAACAGTTTTCCTGAAAATCGCGAAAAACCTAAAAATTACATCATTTTTGTCAAATATTTCGATAACCGCTTAAGATTGAATAACATTTAATACGTCATTAGTTGCGTATTAAATTGCTCTTTCATAAGCATTAGTGAAAATTCAAGAAATTGTAACAGTTTTCCTGAAAATCGCGAAAAACCTAAAAATTACATCATTTTTGTCAAATATCTCGATAACCGCTTAAGATTGAATAACGTTCAATACGTCATTAGTTGCGCATTAAATTGCTCTTTCATAAGCATTAGTGAAAAAAGAAGAAATTGTAACAGTTTTCCTGAAAATCGCAAAAAACCTAAAAATTACATCATTTTTGTCAAATATCTCGATAACCGCTTAAGATTGAATAACGTCCAATACGTCATTAGTTGCGCATTAAATTGCTCTTTCATAAGCATTAGTGAAAATTGAAGAAATTGTAACAGTTTTCCTGAAAATCGCGAAAAACCTAAAAATTACATCATTTTTGTCAAATATCTCGATAACCGCTTAAGATTGAATAACGCTCAATACGTCATTTGTCGCGTATTCTAATGCTCTTTCATAAGCAGATGAGAGAATTCCGTAAAGTCTTACGGTTTTCCTGTAAATTGCAAAAAACTAAAAAAAAACTTAATTTTCGCTTATTACTCGAAAACCAGATAAGATTGAATAACTTTCAATACGTCATTTGTTGCGTATTCTAGTGCTCTTTCATAAGCAGTTGAGAGAATTACATAAAGTCTTACGGTTTTCCTGTAAATTGCAAAAAACTAAAAAAAAACTTAATTTTCGCTTATTACTCGAAAACCAGATAAGATTGAATAACGTTCAATATGTCATTTGTTGCGTATTCTAATGCTCTTTCATAAGCAGTTGAGAGAATTACATAAAGTCTTACGGTTTTCCTGTAAATTGCAAAAAACTAAAAAAAAACTTAATTTTCGCTTATTACTCGAAAACCAGATAAGGTTGAATAACGTTCAATACGTCATTTGTTGCGCATTCTAATGCTCTTTCATAAGCAGTTGAGAGAATTACATAAAGTCTTACGGTTTTCCTGTAAATTGCAAAAAACTAAAAAAAAACTTAATTTTCGCTTATTACTCGAAAACCAGATAAGATTGAATAACGTTCAATATGTCATTTGTTGCGTATTCTAATGCTCTTTCATAAGCAGTTGAGAGAATTACATAAAGTCTTACGGTTTTCCTGTAAATTGCAAAAAACTAAAAAAAAACTTAATTTTCGCTTATTACTCGAAAACCAGATAAGGTTGAATAACGTTCAATACGTCATTTGTTGCGCATTCTAATGCTCTTTCATAAGCAGTTGAGAGAATTACATAAAGTCTTACGGTTTTCCTGTAAATTGCAAAAAACTAAAAAAAAACTTAATTTTCGCTTATAACTCGAAAACCAGATAAGGTTGAATAACGTTCAATACGTCATTTGTTGCGCATTCTAATGCTCTTTCATAAGCAGTTGAGAGAATTACATAAAGTCTTACGGTTTTCCTGTAAATTGCAAAAAACTAAAAAAAAACTTAATTTTCGCTTATTACTCGAAAACCAGATAAGATTGAATAACGTTCAATACGTCATTTGTTGCGTATTCTAGTGCTCTTTCATAAGCAGTTGAGAGAATTACATAAAGTCTTACGGTTTTCCTGTAAATTGCAAAAAACTAAAAAAAAACTTAATTTTCGCTTATTACTCGAAAACCAGATAAGATTGAATAACGTTCAATATGTCATTTGTTGCGTATTCTAATGCTCTTTCATAAGCAGTTGAGAGAATTACATAAAGTCTTACGGTTTTCCTGTAAATTGCAAAAAACTAAAAAAAAACTTAATTTTCGCTTATTACTCGACAACCAGATAAGGTTGAATAACGTTCAATACGTCATTTGTTGCGCATTCTAATGCTCTTTCATAAGCAGTTGAGAGAATTACATAAAGTCTTACGGTTTTCCTGTAAATTGCAAAAAACTAAAAAAAAACTTAATTTTCGCTTATTACTCGAAAACCAGATAAGATTGAATAACGTTCAATACGTCATTTGTTGCGTATTCTAATGCTCTTTCATAAGCAGTTGAGAGAATTACATAAAGTCTTACGGTTTTCCTGTAAATTGCAAAAAACTAAAAAAAAACTTAATTTTCGCTTATTACTCGAAAACCAGATAAGATTGAATAACGTTCAATATGTCATTTGTTGTGTATTCTAATGCTCTTTCATAAGCAGTTGAGAGAATTACATAAAGTCTTACGGTTTTCCTGTAAATTGCAAAAAACTAAAAAAAAACTTAATTTTCGCTTATTACTCGAAAACCAGATAAGATTGAATAACGTTCAATACGTCATTTGTTGCGTATTCTAATGCTCTTTCATAAGCAGTTGAGAGAATTACATAAAGTCTTACGGTTTTCCTGTAAATTGCAAAAAACTAAAAAAAAACTTAATTTTCGCTTATTACTCGAAAACCAGATAAGATTGAATAACGTTCAATACGTCATTTGTTGCGTATTCTAATGCTCTTTCATAAGCAGTTGAGAGAATTACATAAAGTCTTACGGTTTTCCTGTAAATTGCAAAAAACTAAAAAAAAACTTAATTTTCGCTTATTACTCGAAAACCAGATAAGGTTGAATAACGTTCAATACGTCATTTGTTGCGCATTCTAATGCTCTTTCATAAGCAGTTGAGAGAATTACATAAAGTCTTACGGTTTTCCTGTAAATTGCAAAAAACTAAAAAAAAACTTAATTTTCGCTTATTACTCGAAAACCAGATAAGATTGAATAACGTTCAATATGTCATTTGTTGCGTATTCTAATGCTCTTTCATAAGCAGTTGAGAGAATTACATAAAGTCTTACGGTTTTCCTGTAAATTGCAAAAAACTAAAAAAAAACTTAATTTTCGCTTATAACTCGAAAACCAGATAAGATTGAATAACGTTCAATTCGTCATTTGTTGCGCATTCTAATGCTCTTTCATAACCAGTTGAGAGAATTACATAAAGTCTTACGGTTTTCCTGTAAATTGTAAAAAACTAAAAAAAAACTTAATTTTCGCTTATTACTCGAAAACCAGATAAGATTGAATAACGTTCAATACGTCATTTGTTGCGTATTCTAATGCTCTTTCATAAGCAGTTGAGAGAATTACATAAAGTCTTACGGTTTTCCTGTAAATTGCAAAAAACTAAAAAAAAACTTAATTTTCGCTTATTACTCGAAAACCAGATAAGATTGAATAACGTTCAATATGTCATTTGTTGTGTATTCTAATGCTCTTTCATAAGCAGTTGAGAGAATTACATAAAGTCTTACGGTTTTCCTGTAAATTGCAAAAAACTAAAAAAAAACTTAATTTTCGCTTATTACTCGAAAACCAGATAAGATTGAATAACGTTCAATACGTCATTTGTTGCGTATTCTAATGCTCTTTCATAAGCAGTTGAGAGAATTACATAAAGTCTTACAGTTTTCCTGTAAATTGCAAAAAACTAAAAAAAAACTTAATTTTCGCTTATTACTCGAAAACCAGATAAGATTGAATAACGTTCAATACGTCATTTGTTGCGTATTCTAATGCTCTTTCATAAGCAGTTGAGAGAATTACATAAAGTCTTACGGTTTTCCTGTAAATTGCAAAAAACTAAAAAAAAACTTAATTTTCGCTTATTACTCGAAAACCAGATAAGATTGAATAACGTTCAATACGTCATTTGTTGCGTATTCTAATGCTCTTTCATAAGCAGTTGAGAGAATTACATAAAGTCTTACGGTTTTCCTGTAAATTGCAAAAAACTAAAAAAAAACTTAATTTTCGCTTATTACTCGAAAACCAGATAAGATTGAATAACGTTCAATACGTCATTTGTTGCGTATTCTAATGCTCTTTCATAAGCAGTTGAGAGAATTACATAAAGTCTTACGGTTTTCCTGTAAATTGCAAAAAACTAAAAAAAAACTTAATTTTCGCTTATTACTCGAAAACCAGATAAGATTGAATAACGTTCAATACGTCATTTGTTGCGTATTCTAATGCTCTTTCATAAGCAGTTGAGAGAATTACATAAAGTCTTACGGTTTTCCTGTAAATTGCAAAAAACTAAAAAAAAACTTAATTTTCGCTTATTACTCGAAAACCAGATAAGGTTGAATAACGTTCAATACGTCATTTGTTGCGCATTCTAGTGCTCTTTCATAAGCAGTTGAGAGAATTACATAAAGTCTTACGGTTTTCCTGTAAATTGCAAAAAACTAAAAAAAAACTTAATTTTCGCTTATTACTCGAAAACCAGATAAGATTGAATAACGTTCAATACGTCATTTGTTGCGTATTCTAATGCTCTTTCATAAGCAGTTGAGAGAATTACATAAAGTCTTACGGTTTTCCTGTAAATTGCAAAAAACTAAAAAAAAACTTAATTTTCGCTTATTACTCGAAAACCAGATAAGATTGAATAACGTTCAATACGTCATTTGTTGCGTATTAAATTGCTCTTTCATAAGCATTAGTGAAAATCTAAGAAATTGTAACAGTTTTCCTGAAAATCGCGAAAAACCTAAAAATTACATCATTTTTGTCAAATATCTCGATAACCGCTTAAGATTGAATAACGTCCAATACGTCATTAGTTGCGCATTAAATTGCTCTTTCATAAGCATTAGTGAAAATTGAAGAAATTTTTACAGTTTTCCTGAAAATCGCAAAAAACCTAAAAATTACATCATTTTTGTCAAATATCTCGATAACCGCTTAAGATTGAATAACGTCCAATACGTCATTAGTTGCGCATTAAATTGCTCTTTCATAAGCATTAGTGAAAATTGAAGAAATTGTAACAGTTTTCCTGAAAATCGCGAAAAACCTAAAAATTACATCATTTTTGTCAAATATCTCGATAACCGCTTAAGATTGAATAACGCTCAATACGTCATTTGTCGCGTATTCTAATGCTCTTTCATAAGCAGATGAGAGAATTCCGTAAAGTCTTACGGTTCTCCTGTAAATTGCAAAAAACTAAAAAAAAACTTAATTTTCGCTTATTACTCGAAAACCAGATAAGATTGAATAACGTTCAATACGTCATTTGTTGCGTATTCTAATGCTCTTTCATAAGCAGTTGAGAGAATTACATAAAGTCTTACGGTTTTCCTGTAAATTGCAAAAAACTAAAAAAAAACTTAATTTTCGCTTATTACTCGAAAACCAGATAAGATTGAATAACGTTCAATACGTCATTTGTTGCGTATTAAATTGCTCTTTCATAAGCATTAGTGAAAATCTAAGAAATTGTAACAGTTTTCCTGAAAATCGCGAAAAACCTAAAAATTACATCATTTTTGTCAAATATCTCGATAACCGCTTAAGATTGAATAACGTCCAATACGTCATTAGTTGCGCATTAAATTGCTCTTTCATAAGCATTAGTGAAAATTGAAGAAATTTTAACAATTTTCCTGAAAATCGCGAAAAACCTAAAAATTACATCATTTTTGTCAAATATCTCGATAACCGCTTAAGATTGAATAACGCTCAATACGTCATTTGTCGCGTATTCTAATGCTCTTTCATAAGCAGATGAGAGAATTCCGTAAAGTCTTACGGTTTTCCTGTAAATTGCAAAAAACTAAAAAAAAACTTAATTTTCGCTTATTACTCGAAAACCAGATAAGATTGAATAACGTTCTATACGTCATTTGTTGCGCATTCTAGTGCTCTTTCATAAGCAGTTGAGAGAATTACATAAAGTCTTACGGTTTTCCTGTAAATTGCAAAAAACTAAAAAAAAACTTAATTTTCGCTTATTACTCGAAAACCAGATAAGATTGAATAACTTTCAATACGTCATTTGTTGCGTATTCTAGTGCTCTTTCATAAGCAGTTGAGAGAATTACATAAAGTCTTACGGTTTTCCTGTAAATTGCAAAAAACTAAAAAAAAACTTAATTTTCGCTTATTACTCGAAAACCAGATAAGGTTGAATAACGTTCAATACGTCATTTGTTGCGCATTCTAATGCTCTTTCATAAGCAGTTGAGAGAATTACATAAAGTCTTACGGTTTTCCTGTAAATTGCAAAAAACTAAAAAAAAACTTAATTTTCGCTTATAACTCGAAAACCAGATAAGATTGAATAACGTTCAATATGTCATTTGTTGCGCATTCTAATGCTCTTTCATAAGCAGTTGAGAGAATTACATAAAGTCTTACGGTTTTCCTGTAAATTGCAAAAAACTAAAAAAAAACTTAATTTTCGCTTATAACTCGAAAACCAGATAATATTAAATAACGTTCAATATGTCATTTGTTGCGTATTCTAATGCTCTTTCATAAGCAGTTGAGAGAATTACATAAAGTCTTACGGTTTTCCTGTAAATTGCAAAAAACTAAAAAAAAACTTAATTTTCGCTTATTACTCGAAAACCAGATAAGGTTGAATAACGTTCAATACGTCATTTGTTGCGCATTCTAATGCTCTTTCATAAGCAGTTGAGAGAATTACATAAAGTCTTACGGTTTTCCTGTAAATTGCAAAAAACTAAAAAAAAACTTAATTTTCGCTTATTACTCGAAAACCAGATAAGATTGAATAACGTTCAATACGTCATTAGTTGCGTATTCTAATGCTCTTTCATAGGCAGTTGAGAGATTTACATAAAGTCTTACGGTTTTCCTGAAAATTCAAATTTTTAAATTACATTTTTCAGCTGTCGATCTATAAGATAATTCGAACGTCTATAACTCCATAATAAGGTAATTATAAATATACTATTTATATAATTTGCATCACAAATCTAGAATTAACGTTTTAGTAAATGAGAAATTCTAATTAAGGTGATAATTAAAAAATCAAGATTTTTACAGAGCCAAAATCGCTGAACTAGACTATATTATAGTCTAGTTGCAAACCCATCAAGTTGGTTTGTTCCTAATCGAATTATGTAATTAGAGCAATAATTAGAATTACCTATTAATTAAAATAAAGGCTACTTCATTGCTTATCGATTAGTAATATTTATTTGCACTTAACTCACTTAATTATTGAATTATTAATGATTTAATATTTTGTCAAAGCGCCACCTGCTGTAATACAATTTATTTAATCTATATAATTAACAGATATTATGTTTTATAATATAAATAGGTGTCACTGCGTAAGGTAATTTAAACGTCTATAACTCCATTAGTAAGGCAATTACAAATCAACTATTTGTAGAATTAGCTTGCTAAATCTATAATGAATACTTTAGTAAATAATAATTTCTAATTACGGTTATAATTAAAAAGTCAAGATTGGAACAGCGCCAAAATGGCTGAACTATACGCTTTGCTATATAATCTGCAGAGGGCCTAAAAAATTATATTATAGTCTAGTTACCAACCCCTTCCATGTTGGTTTGTTACTGAGCTAATAATATCCATTTTTCGTCCATCTATTGGTGATCGCGAGAAGGTTATAGTTCAGCACTTTTAGCGCTGTTTCAAATCGAAGTTTTTAATTAGAGCATTAATTAGGATTACTTATTAGTTAAAATAAATGTTAATTCATTGTTTACCGATCAGTAATATTTATTTGCACTTAATTCAATAAATTATTGAATTATTAATGATTTAATATTTTGTCAAAGGGCCATCTACTGTAATACAATTTATTTAATCTATATAATTAACAGATATTATGTTTTATAATATAAGTAGGTGTCACTGCGTAAGGTAATTTAAACGTCTATAACTCCATTAGTAAGGCAATTACAAATCAACTATTTATATAATTAGCTTGCTAAATCTATAATGAATACTTTAGTAAATAAGAATTTCTAATTAAGGTTGTAATTTTTTTTTTTTTTTTTTTTTTTTCCTCCCTCTTCTTCATTTGGCTTCCGCACTGCGCCAACAAGCCAGCCACTGGCTGTTTCTTATTCCTCAACTTCTAAAATTCTTCGGTACATGACGACAACAAAACTTCTTAAATTAAACTCAACTTCATTAAAACTAACTTAAACTAACTAACTAACTAATGTACACCAAATTAAAATTAAATTTTCGTAATACCAAACTATGGTACAGAGCACTTCTAGCAGAGCAGCCGGAGAGACAGGTAACACGAATGGTAGAAAACATTAAATAAACGAAGGTTGTAATTATAAAGTCAAGATTGGAACAGCGCCAAAATGGCTGAACTATACGCTTTGATATATAATCTGCAGAGGGCCTAAAAAAATATATTATAGTCTAGTTACCAACCCCTTCCATTATTATTATAAAATTTGTAAATTACTATTTATTTATTCTTTAATTAATAGATAACTATTCCTGGCAATTGATCAGCGAATATGCAATTTTAAAGGTAAAAGTATGGCCCATCCAATGAGCCTATTGGTAGATTTGTGACGTAAGCTTTTCGCCTAAAAAAGGTTTAATACTATGATATGATTGGGAACATGCGATGCGATGAGCGTAAACCGTCGTCGCATAAAAGTTTAATAACTTTCTTATTAGTTCACCAATATTGATGAATTTGGAAGCAACCGAAAGGGAAAGGATCATTCTTTAAGACTATAAATAAATATTTTCAAACAAGTTTGTAAATTATCATTTATTTAGCAATTTTTACAAGTCGGTACAATACAAGCATGTTTTCTCTTAAGTAATCGATAAATATTCGTGTTAGTTGATCAGCGAATATGCAAATTTAAAGGAAAAAGTATGGCCTATCCAATGAGCCCACTGGTAAATTCGTGCCTTAAGCCATTCGTCTATAACAAGCTCATATACTAGCTGTTAGCTGTTATACTATTTGTATGTTAGAGTTTTCAGCAGTTTCACTGCAACTGGTCATCAGATGTGTTATACTATCCCTAAGGATCATGTAGAATGGAAGAATAGGTTCTTGGGTGTTGCTGGGTTCTCCTAAAAAAAGATATACTTTTAGTCTCTGCGAAGTTTTTGATGAAAAATGGTAATTTTACTTTTTCAAGTATTGTTACAGCAACTAACACTCAGATGTACTATACTATCTCTAAGCAACATGTAGAATGCAAAAATAGATTCTTGGGTGTTGCTGGGTTGTTCTGAAAGAAGAAATACTTTTAGTCTCTCCGGGGGGGTTATTGGTAAAAATTGTATATATAGTATTTTCTTTGCTTATGACATTCAAATATATTATACTATCCCTTAGGATCATGTAGAAAGCAAGAATAGATTCCCAGGTTTTGCTGGGTCCTCCTGAAAGAAGAAATAATTTTAGTTTCTCATTTCTCTTTTTTTTTTTATGAAAATTTGTAGTTGTATTTTTACCAGTATTTTCATTACTATTGTCACTTATATGTGTTATACTATCTGTAAAGATTATGCAGGAAACAACAATAGATTCTTGGGTGTTGCTGGGTCCTCCTGAGAGAAGAAATACTTTTAGTCTCTCCAGGTTTTTGGTGAAAAATGGAATTTTTACTTTTTCAAGTATTTTCACTGCTACTGGTACTCAAATGTTTTACACTATCTCTAATGATCATGTAGATTGCAAAAATATATACCTGCGACTTGCTGGGTTCACCTGAAAAAAGAAATACTTTTAGTCTCTCCGGGCTTATGATGAAAAATAGTATTTTTACTTTTTGAAGTATTTTCACTGTAACTGACACTCAGATGAGTAATACTATGCCTAAGGATCATGTAGAATGCAAAAATAGATTCTTGGGTGTTGCTGGGTTGTTCTGAAAGAAGAAATACTTTTAGTCTCTCCGGGGGTTATTGGTAAAAATTGTATATATAGTATTTTCTTTACTTATGACATTCAAATATATTATGCTATCCCTTAGGATCATGTAGAAAGCAAGAATAGATTCCTAGGTTTTGCTGGGTCCTCCTGAAAGAAGAAATAATTTTAGTTTCTCATTTCTCATTTTTTTTTATGAAAATTTGTAGTAGTATTTTTACCAGTATTTTCATTACTATTGTCACTTATATGTGTTATACTATCTGTAAAGATTATGCAAGAAACAACAATAGATTCTTGGGTGTTGCTGGGTCCTCCTGAGAGAAGAAATACTTTTAGTCTCTCCAGGTTTTTGGTGAAAAATGGAATTTTTACTTTTTCAAGTATTTTCACTGCTACTGGTACTCAAATGTGTTACACTATCTCTAATGATCATGTAGATTGCAAAAATATATACTTGCGACTTGCTGGGTTCACCTGAAAAAAGAAATACTTTTAGTCTCTCCGGGCTTATGATGAAAAATAGTATTTTTACTTTTTGAAGTATTTTCACTGTAACTGACACTCAGATGTGTAATACTATGCCTATGTATCATGTAGAATGCAAGAATAGATGCTTGGGTGTTGCTGGGTCCTGTTGAAAAAAGAAATACTTTTAGTCTCTCCGGGCTTATGATGAAAAATAGTATTTTTACTTTTTGAAGTATTTTCACTGTAACTGACACTCAGATGAGTAATACTATGCCTAAGGATCATGTAGAATGCAAAAATATATTCTTGCGACTTGCTGGGTTCACCTGAAAAAAGAAATACTTTTAGTCTCTCCGGGCTTATGATGAAAAATAGTATTTTTACTTTTTGAAGTATTTTCACTGTAACTGACACTCAGATGTGTAATACTATGCCTATGTATCATGTAGAATGCAAGAATAGATGCTTGGGTGTTGCTGGGTCCTGTTGAAAAAAGAAATACTTTTAGTCTCTCCAGGTTATTGATGAAAAATGCTATTTTCTATTTTTTCAAATACTTACACTGCAACTAGTATTGAAATGTGTTATAATATCCCTAAGGATCATGTAGAATGGAATAATTGGTTTTTGGGTTTTGCTGGGTCCTGCTGAAAAAAGAAATACTTTTAGTCTGAAGGGTTTTTGGCGAAAATTGTATTTTTACTATTTTCTTTGTTTCTGACATTCAGATGTGTTATATTATCCCTAAGGATCATGTAGAATGCAAAAATAGATTCTTGGGTGTTGCTGGTGCTCCTGAAAAAGATATACTTTTAGTCTAGGTATTGATAAAAAATGCTATTTTCTATTTTTTCAAATACTTACACTGCAACTAGTACTGAAATGTGTTATAATATCCCTAAGGATCATGTAGAATGGAAGAATTGGTTTTTGGGTGTTGCTGGGTCCTGTTGCAAAAAGAAATACTTGTAGTCTCTATTGGTTTCTGGTGAAAAATTTATATTTTTACTTTTTCCAATATTTTCACTCCAACTAGCATTTTGTAATGTCATCCACTTTCTTTGCAAATAAAGGAAGTCAACTTTGCACATATCTTCCAGGTTGCAGGAGCATCTCCTATAAGAATAACATGTTCAACAATCGATTGTTGACAAGTGTGACTATTTAACTTTCGGTTACTATCCATTAATGCAGGTACCAGGTATATGAATTGTCTTTGATGTGTTGTTACCAAAAAGTATTTGAGCATTTTCCTTAGCACAGCATCTATGTATCTATTAGAAAAGCAAACAACTTTAGAGATCGATGGTTGTTTACATGTTGGAGTAGTACTACTTACCTGAAGTGAAATGAGGCGTTCAAAGAAAAGTCTGCCATGCAAGGAAACACAAGGAGGAAGCAATGAAGCACGTTTTTCATTCAGTCTGCATTCAGGACATTGCAGAATGATGAAGAAATCCAATAAAGGCACTTGTCCTTAATTTGTGACAACTCACTGACAAGTATGACAGTTCTCACACATACACTCGCTTACGCATTCTCATTCTTAGGTACTGCCAACTTAAATCCGTATCCTCTCATATTTTTTTATTACCAACATAAATCCCATATACCTCTTCGCTTCTCCAGTTTCCTAGTGTAAATCGAAATTTTCTGGAATTTTCGCAATTCAGGGGAGGGACTCAGGGGAGCAAGGCCTCTGTATAGTGGCGTATTTAGGCAACTCTGGAAATTGAGTGGCGCCCCTAAAGAGCTGCCGAGGAAACAAAAATCAAAACAAAGCCACATAACCTCAATATTTTTACATATTCAATATTTAATCAAAGGCAGTAGATACTACACATTATTTAATTTAATTAAAAGATGTTTCTTATATAAATATAGTAATATGGAGTTGAAGGATTAATTATACAATACTTATTAATGCCTGGTATATAAAATTAAAACAATATAATGTGATATACATTTTGTATTCTATTTTAGAATATCCTCCCGAAGACTCTCATATCACCCTTGCGTTGAACTATTGAGACCTCGATTTGAAATTTGTATATATGTAGTCACTTTATTAGATTTGTAGCCACTGCAACGAAGAGTAAAATGGTCAAAACTGCATATGAAAATTAATTGAAATTGAGTGGTAGTACAAACTAAACAATGTTCAGATGTGAAGAAGAAATGTGATATCATAATGGACATAATAAATATTGTTAATATTATAAATTTATATTTAAACTAATGTATAAACATTTGATTGACATTTGCATTTATTTATATTATCTATACCAGCAATATTTTGTTCTCTCGAGTGTTTAAAATTATGTTGGATTACTATATTACATTATTAATCAATTGCCGAATCTTGAGCTAAATATCAATATAGGAGAATGTTACCACACTTAAAAGCAAAGGAAAGTCACATTTACAAAATTACAACTATATCCTACTGCATAAATATCTTGATATTTACATTTAAATAATTTTACTACTAATACTTCACCACAATAGAACCAAAAAAATATCATGTGCAAATTCAACTAGGATTTAAAATGAATTTATAATAAATAATTTGAGAATAGATATTATAAATAATATAATTGTCTAGAAATGATCTGAATGAAAAGAATTATAATATTTTCCATCTTATTTCTCTCAAAGAACATTTATTTATTATTATAATTTACATATTAATAATACACATGATTGTTTGAAGATTATATAAAGGATTAATAATAAAACTTGTTTCAAATTTTGTAATAAATTTTAAAAAATTTAAATTATTTGGCGCTAGTACTTGTGGCGCCACCTTAAGAGCTGCCGATGCGAATCGAAAACGATGACTACGCCACCACAGTGGCCATACAACAAATTTTGCATAAGACTTAGTCCCACTGGAGGGACTTGTGATGCGATGAGCGTAAACCGTCGTCGCATTAAAGTTTAATAACTTTCTTATTATTGGACCAATATTAATGAATTTGGTAGCGATAGAAAGAATCATTCTTTAAGGCTATAAATAAATATTATCAACGAAGTTTGTGAATTATCATTTATTTAGCAATTTTTACAAATGGATACAATACAATCATATTTTTATATATATTTTATATCTCAATAACCGCTTAAGATTGAATAACATTCAATACGTCATTAGTTGCGTATTAAATTGCTCTTTCATAAGCATTAGTGAAAATTGAAGAAATTGTAACAGTTTTCCTGAAAATCGCGAAAAACCTAAAAATTACATAATTTTTGTCAAATATCTCGATAACCGCTTAAGATTGAATAACGTTCAATACGTCATTAGTTGCGTATTAAATTGCTCTTTCATGAGCATTAGTGAAAATTGAAGAAATTGTAACAGTTTTCCTGAAAATCGCGAAAAACCTAAAAATTACATCATTTTTGTCAAATATCTCGATAACCGCTTAAGATTGAATAACGTTCAATACGTCATTAGTTGCGTACTAAATTGCTCTTTCATAAGCATTAGTGAAAATTGAAGAAATTGTAACAGTTTTCCTGAAAATCGCGAAAAACCTAAAAATTACATCATTTTTGTCAAATATCTCGATAACTGCTTAAGATTGAATAACGCTCAATACGTGATTAGTTGCGTATTAAATTGCTCTTTCATAAGCATTAGTGAAAAAAGAAGAAATTGTAACAGTTTTCCTGAAAATCGCGAAAAACCTAAAATTACATCATTTTTGTCAAATATCTCGATAACCGCTTAAGATTGAATAACGTTCAATACGTCATTAGTTGCGTATTAAATTGCTCTTTCATAAGTATTAGTGAAAAAAGAAGAAATTGTAACAGTTTTCCTGAAAATCGCGAAAAACCTAAAAATTACATCATTTTTGTCAAATATCTCGATAACCGCTTAAGATTGAATAACGTTCAATACGTCATTAGTTGCGTATTAAATTGCTCTTTCATAAGCATTAGTGAAAATTGAAGAAATTGTAACAGTTTTCCGGAAAATCGCGAAAAACCTAAAAATTACATCATTTTTGTGAAATATCTCGATAACCGCTTCAGATTGAATAACGTTCAATACGTCATTAGTTGCGTATTCCATTGCTCTTTCATAAGCGTTAGTGAAAATTGAAAAAATTTTAATAGTTTTCCTGAAAATCGCGAAAAACCTAAAAATTACATAATTTTTGTCAAATATCTCGATAACCGCTTAAGATTGAATAACATTCAATACGTCATTAGTTGCGTATTAAATTGCTCTTTCATAAGCATTAGTGAAAAAAGAAGAAATTGTAACAGTTTTCCTGAAAATCGCGAAAAACCTAAAATTACATAATTTTTGTCAAATATCTCGATAACCGCTTAAGATTGAATAACGTTCAATATGTCATTAGTTGCGTATTAAATTGCTCTTTCATAAGCATTAGTGAAAATTGAAGAAATTGTAACAGTTTTCCTGAAAATCGCGAAAAACCTAAAAATTACATCATTTTTGTGAAATATCTCGATAACCGCTTCAGATTGAATAACGTTCAATACGTCATTAGTTGCGTATTAAATTGCTCTTTCATAAGCATTAGTGAAAATTGAAGAAATTGTAACAGTTTTCCTGAAAATCGCGAAAAACCTAAAAATTACATCATTTTTGTCAAATATCTCGATAACCGCTTCAGATTGAATAACGTTCAATACGTCATTAGTTGCGTATTCCATTGCTCTTTCATAAACGTTAGTGAAAATTGAAAAATTTTTAATAGTTTTCCTGAAAATCGCGAAAAACCTAAAAATTACATCATTTTTGTCAAATATCTCGATAACCGCTTAAGATTGAATAACGTTCAATACGTCATTAGTTGCGTATTCCGCTGCTCTTTCATAAGCGTTAGTGAAAATTGAAAAAATTTTAATAGTTTTCCTGAAAATCGCGAAAAACCTAAAAATTACATCATTTTTGTCAAATATCTCGATAACCGCTTAAGATTGAATAACATTCAATACGTCATTAGTTGCGTATTCTAATGCTCTTTCATAGGCAGTTGAGAGATTTACATAAAGTCTTACGGTTTTCCTGAAAATTCAAATTTTTAAATTACATTTTTCAGCTGTCGATCTATAAGATAATTCGAACGTCTATAACTCCATAATAAGGTAATTATAAATATACTATTTATATAATTTGCATCACAAATCTAGAATTAACGTTTTAGTAAATGAGAAATTCTAATTAAGGTGATAATTAAAAAATCAAGATTTTTACAGAGCCAAAATCGCTGAACTAGACTATATTATAGTCTAGTTGCAAACCCATCAAGTTGGTTTGTTCCTAATCGAATTATGTAATTAGAGCAATAATTAGAATTACCTATTAATTAAAATAAAGGCTACTTCATTGCTTATCGATTAGTAATATTTATTTGCACTTAACTCACTTAATTATTGAATTATTAATGATTTAATATTTTGTCAAAGCGCCACCTGCTGTAATACAATTTATTTAATCTATATAATTAACAGATATTATGTTTTATAATATAAATAGGTGTCACTGCGTAAGGTAATTTAAACGTCTATAACTCCATTAGTAAGGCAATTACAAATCAACTATTTGTAGAATTAGCTTGCTAAATCTATAATGAATACTTTAGTAAATAATAATTTCTAATTACGGTTCTAATTAAAAAGTCAAGATTGGAACAGCGCCAAAATGGCTGAACTATACGCTTTGCTATATAATCTGCAGAGGGCCTAAAAAATTATATTATAGTCTAGTTACCAACCCCTTCCATGTTGGTTTGTTACTGAGCTAATAATATCCATTTTTCGTCCATCTATTGGTGATCGCGAGAAGGTTATAGTTCAGCACTTTTAGCGCTGTTTCAAATCGAAGTTTTTAATTAGAGCATTAATTAGGATTACTTATTAGTTAAAATAAATGTTAATTCATTGTTTACCGATCAGTAATATTTATTTGCACTTAATTCAATAAATTATTGAATTATTAATGATTTAATATTTTGTCAAAGGGCCATCTACTGTAATACAATTTATTTAATCTATATAATTAACAGATATTATGTTTTATAATATAAGTAGGTGTCACTGCGTAAGGTAATTTAAACGTCTATAACTCCATTAGTAAGGCAATTACAAATCAACTATTTATATAATTAGCTTGCTAAATCTATAATGAATACTTTAGTAAATAAGAATTTCTAATTAAGGTTGTAATTATAAAGTCAAGATTGGAACAGCGCCAAAATGGCTGAACTATACGCTTTGATATATAATCTGCAGAGGGCCTAAAAAAATATATTATAGTCTAGTTACCAACCCCTTCCATTATTATTATAAAATTTGTAAATTACTATTTATTTATTCTTTAATTAATAGATAACTATTCCTGGCAATTGATCAGCGAATATGCAATTTTAAAGGTAAAAGTATGGCCCATCCAATGAGCCTATTGGTAGATTTGTGACGTAAGCTTTTCGCCTAAAAAAGGTTTAATACTATGATATGATTGGGAACATGCGATGCGATGAGCGTAAACCGTCGTCGCATAAAAGTTTAATAACTTTCTTATTAGTTCACCAATATTGATGAATTTGGAAGCAACCGAAAGGGAAAGGATCATTCTTTAAGACTATAAATAAATATTTTCAAACAAGTTTGTAAATTATCATTTATTTAGCAATTTTTACAAGTCGGTACAATACAAGCATGTTTTCTCTTAAGTAATCGATAAATATTCGTGTTAGTTGATCAGCGAATATGCAAATTTAAAGGAAAAAGTATGGCCTATCCAATGAGCCCACTGGTAAATTCGTGCCTTAAGCCATTCGTCTATAACAAGCTCATATACTAGCTGTTAGCTGTTATACTATTTGTATGTTAGAGTTTTCAGCAGTTTCACTGCAACTGGTCATCACATGTGTTATACTATCCCTAAGGATCATGTAGAATGGAAGAATAGGTTCTTGGGTGTTGCTGGGTTCTCCTAAAAAAAGATATACTTTTAGTCTCTGCGAAGTTTTTGATGAAAAATGGTAATTTTACTTTTTCAAGTATTGTTACAGCAACTAACACTCAGATGTACTATACTATCTCTAAGCAACATGTAGAATGCAAAAATAGATTCTTGGGTGTTGCTGGGTTGTTCTGAAAGAAGAAATACTTTTAGTCTCTCCGGGGGGGTTATTGGTAAAAATTGTATATATAGTATTTTCTTTGCTTATGACATTCAAATATATTATACTATCCCTTAGGATCATGTAGAAAGCAAGAATAGATTCCCAGGTTTTGCTGGGTCCTCCTGAAAGAAGAAATAATTTTAGTTTCTCATTTCTCTTTTTTTTTTTATGAAAATTTGTAGTTGTATTTTTACCAGTATTTTCATTACTATTGTCACTTATATGTGTTATACTATCTGTAAAGATTATGCAGGAAACAACAATAGATTCTTGGGTGTTGCTGGGTCCTCCTGAGAGAAGAAATACTTTTAGTCTCTCCAGGTTTTTGGTGAAAAATGGAATTTTTACTTTTTCAAGTATTTTCACTGCTACTGGTACTCAAATGTTTTACACTATCTCTAATGATCATGTAGATTGCAAAAATATATACCTGCGACTTGCTGGGTTCACCTGAAAAAAGAAATACTTTTAGTCTCTCCGGGCTTATGATGAAAAATAGTATTTTTACTTTTTGAAGTATTTTCACTGTAACTGACACTCAGATGAGTAATACTATGCCTAAGGATCATGTAGAATGCAAAAATAGATTCTTGGGTGTTGCTGGGTTGTTCTGAAAGAAGAAATACTTTTAGTCTCTCCGGGGGTTATTGGTAAAAATTGTATATATAGTATTTTCTTTACTTATGACATTCAAATATATTATGCTATCCCTTAGGATCATGTAGAAAGCAAGAATAGATTCCTAGGTTTTGCTGGGTCCTCCTGAAAGAAGAAATAATTTTAGTTTCTCATTTCTCATTTTTTTTTATGAAAATTTGTAGTAGTATTTTTACCAGTATTTTCATTACTATTGTCACTTATATGTGTTATACTATCTGTAAAGATTATGCAAGAAACAACAATAGATTCTTGGGTGTTGCTGGGTCCTCCTGAGAGAAGAAATACTTTTAGTCTCTCCAGGTTTTTGGTGAAAAATGGAATTTTTACTTTTTCAAGTATTTTCACTGCTACTGGTACTCAAATGTGTTACACTATCTCTAATGATCATGTAGATTGCAAAAATATATACTTGCGACTTGCTGGGTTCACCTGAAAAAAGAAATACTTTTAGTCTCTCCGGGCTTATGATGAAAAATAGTATTTTTACTTTTTGAAGTATTTTCACTGTAACTGACACTCAGATGTGTAATACTATGCCTATGTATCATGTAGAATGCAAGAATAGATGCTTGGGTGTTGCTGGGTCCTGTTGAAAAAAGAAATACTTTTAGTCTCTCCGGGCTTATGATGAAAAATAGTATTTTTACTTTTTGAAGTATTTTCACTGTAACTGACACTCAGATGAGTAATACTATGCCTAAGGATCATGTAGAATGCAAAAATATATTCTTGCGACTTGCTGGGTTCACCTGAAAAAAGAAATACTTTTAGTCTCTCCGGGCTTATGATGAAAAATAGTATTTTTACTTTTTGAAGTATTTTCACTGTAACTGACACTCAGATGTGTAATACTATGCCTATGTATCATGTAGAATGCAAGAATAGATGCTTGGGTGTTGCTGGGTCCTGTTGAAAAAAGAAATACTTTTAGTCTCTCCAGGTTATTGATGAAAAATGCTATTTTCTATTTTTTCAAATACTTACACTGCAACTAGTATTGAAATGTGTTATAATATCCCTAAGGATCATGTAGAATGGAATAATTGGTTTTTGGGTTTTGCTGGGTCCTGCTGAAAAAAGAAATACTTTTAGTCTGAAGGGTTTTTGGCGAAAATTGTATTTTTACTATTTTCTTTGTTTCTGACATTCAGATGTGTTATATTATCCCTAAGGATCATGTAGAATGCAAAAATAGATTCTTGGGTGTTGCTGGTGCTCCTGAAAAAGATATACTTTTAGTCTAGGTATTGATAAAAAATGCTATTTTCTATTTTTTCAAATACTTACACTGCAACTAGTACTGAAATGTGTTATAATATCCCTAAGGATCATGTAGAATGGAAGAATTGGTTTTTGGGTGTTGTTGGGTCCTGTTGCAAAAAGAAATACTTGTAGTCTCTATTGGTTTCTGGTGAAAAATTTATATTTTTACTTTTTCCAATATTTTCACTCCAACTAGCATTTTGTAATGTCATCCACTTTCTTTGCAAATAAAGGAAGTCAACTTTGCACATATCTTCCAGGTTGCAGGAGCATCTCCTATAAGAATAACATGTTCAACAATCGATTGTTGACAAGTGTGACTATTTAACTTTCGGTTACTATCCATTAATGCAGGTACCAGGTATATGAATTGTCTTTGATGTGTTGTTACCAAAAAGTATTTGAGCATTTTCCTTAGCACAGCATCTATGTATCTATTAGAAAAGCAAACAACTTTAGAGATCGATGGTTGTTTACATGTTGGAGTAGTACTACTTACCTGAAGTGAAATGAGGCGTTCAAAGAAAAGTCTGCCATGCAAGGAAACACAAGGAGGAAGCAATGAAGCACGTTTTTCATTCAGTCTGCATTCAGGACATTGCAGAATGATGAAGAAATCCAATAAAGGCACTTGTCCTTAATTTGTGACAACTCACTGACAAGTATGACAGTTCTCACACATACACTCGCTTACGCATTCTCATTCTTAGGTACTGCCAACTTAAATCCGTATCCTCTCATATTTTTTTATTACCAACATAAATCCCATATACCTCTTCGCTTCTCCAGTTTCCTAGTGTAAATCGAAATTTTCTGGAATTTTCGCAATTCAGGGGAGGGACTCAGGGGAGCAAGGCCTCTGTATAGTGGCGTATTTAGGCAACTCTGGAAATTGAGTGGCGCCCCTAAAGAGCTGCCGAGGAAACAAAAATCAAAACAAAGCCACATAACCTCAATATTTTTACATATTCAATATTTAATCAAAGGCAGTAGATACTACACATTATTTAATTTAATTAAAAGATGTTTCTTATATAAATATAGTAATATGGAGTTGAAGGATTAATTATACAATACTTATTAATGCCTGGTATATAAAATTAAAACAATATAATGTGATATACATTTTGTATTCTATTTTAGAATATCCTCCCGAAGACTCTCATATCACCCTTGCGTTGAACTATTGAGACCTCGATTTGAAATTTGTATATATGTAGTCACTTTATTAGATTTGTAGCCACTGCAACGAAGAGTAAAATGGTCAAAACTGCATATGAAAATTAATTGAAATTGAGTGGTAGTACAAACTAAACAATGTTCAGATGTGAAGAAGAAATGTGATATCATAATGGACATAATAAATATTGTTAATATTATAAATTTATATTTAAACTAATGTATAAACATTTGATTGACATTTGCATTTATTTATATTATCTATACCAGCAATATTTTGTTCTCTCGAGTGTTTAAAATTATGTTGGATTACTATATTACATTATTAATCAATTGCCGAATCTTGAGCTAAATATCAATATAGGAGAATGTTACCACACTTAAAAGCAAAGGAAAGTCACATTTACAAAATTACAACTATATCCTACTGCATAAATATCTTGATATTTACATTTAAATAATTTTACTACTAATACTTCACCACAATAGAACCAAAAAAATATCATGTGCAAATTCAACTAGGATTTAAAATGAATTTATAATAAATAATTTGAGAATAGATATTATAAATAATATAATTGTCTAGAAATGATCTGAATGAAAAGAATTATAATATTTTCCATCTTATTTCTCTCAAAGAACATTTATTTATTATTATAATTTACATATTAATAATACACATGATTGTTTGAAGATTATATAAAGGATTAATAATAAAACTTGTTTCAAATTTTGTAATAAATTTTAAAAAATTTAAATTATTTGGCGCTAGTACTTGTGGCGCCACCTTAAGAGCTGCCGATGCGAATCGAAAACGATGACTACGCCACCACAGTGGCCATACAACAAATTTTGCATAAGACTTAGTCCCACTGGAGGGACTTGTGATGCGATGAGCGTAAACCGTCGTCGCATTAAAGTTTAATAACTTTCTTATTATTGGACCAATATTAATGAATTTGGTAGCGATAGAAAGAATCATTCTTTAAGGCTATAAATAAATATTATCAACGAAGTTTGTGAATTATCATTTATTTAGCAATTTTTACAAATGGATACAATACAATCATATTTTTATATATATTTTATATCTCAATAACCGCTTAAGATTGAATAACATTCAATACGTCATTAGTTGCGTATTAAATTGCTCTTTCATAAGCATTAGTGAAAATTGAAGAAATTGTAACAGTTTTCCTGAAAATCGCGAAAAACCTAAAAATTACATAATTTTTGTCAAATATCTCGATAACCGCTTAAGATTGAATAACGTTCAATACGTCATTAGTTGCGTATTAAATTGCTCTTTCATGAGCATTAGTGAAAATTGAAGAAATTGTAACAGTTTTCCTGAAAATCGCGAAAAACCTAAAAATTACATCATTTTTGTCAAATATCTCGATAACCGCTTAAGATTGAATAACGTTCAATACGTCATTAGTTGCGTACTAAATTGCTCTTTCATAAGCATTAGTGAAAATTGAAGAAATTGTAACAGTTTTCCTGAAAATCGCGAAAAACCTAAAAATTACATCATTTTTGTCAAATATCTCGATAATTGCTTAAGATTGAATAACGCTCAATACGTGATTAGTTGCGTATTAAATTGCTCTTTCATAAGCATTAGTGAAAAAAGAAGAAATTGTAACAGTTTTCCTGAAAATCGCGAAAAACCTAAAATTACATCATTTTTGTCAAATATCTCGATAACCGCTTAAGATTGAATAACGTTCAATACGTCATTAGTTGCGTATTAAATTGCTCTTTCATAAGTATTAGTGAAAAAAGAAGAAATTGTAACAGTTTTCCTGAAAATCGCGAAAAACCTAAAAATTACATCATTTTTGTCAAATATCTCGATAACCGCTTAAGATTGAATAACGTTCAATACGTCATTAGTTGCGTATTAAATTGCTCTTTCATAAGCATTAGTGAAAATTGAAGAAATTGTAACAGTTTTCCGGAAAATCGCGAAAAACCTAAAAATTACATCATTTTTGTGAAATATCTCGATAACCGCTTCAGATTGAATAACGTTCAATACGTCATTAGTTGCGTATTCCATTGCTCTTTCATAAGCGTTAGTGAAAATTGAAAAAATTTTAATAGTTTTCCTGAAAATCGCGAAAAACCTAAAAATTACATCATTTTTGTCAAATATCTCGATAACCGCTTAAGATTGAATAACGTTCAATACGTCATTAGTTGCGTATTAAATTGCTCTTTCATAAGCATTAGTGAAAATTGAAGAAATTGTAACAGTTTTCCTGAAAATCGCGAAAAACCTAAAAATTACATCATTTTTGTCAAATATCTCGATAACCGCTTAAGATTGAATAACGTTCAATACGTCATTAGTTGCGTATTAAATCGCTCTTTCATAAGCATTAGTGAAAATTGAAGAAATTGTAACAGTTTTCCTGAAAATCGCGAAAAACCTAAAAATTACATCATTTTTGTCAAATATCTCGATAACTGCTTAAGATTGAATAACGTTCTATACGTCATTTGTTGCGTATTCTAATGCTCTTTCATAAGCAGATGAGAGAATTCCGTAAAGTCTTACGGTTTTCCTGTAAATTGCAAAAAACTAAAAAAAAACTTAATTTTCGCTTATTACTCGAAAACCAGATAAGACTGAATAACGTTCAATACGTCATTTGTTGCGTATTCTAGTGCTCTTTCATAAGCAGTTGAGAGAATTACATAAAGTCTTACGGTTTTCCTGTAAATTGCAAAAAACTAAAAAAAAACTTAATTTTCGCTTATTACTCGAAAACCAGATAAGATTGAATAACGTTCAATACGTCATTTGTTGCGTATTCTAGTGCTCTTTCATAAGCAGTTGAGAGAATTACATAAAGTCTTACGGTTTTCCTGTAAATTGCAAAAAACTAAAAAAAAACTTAATTTTCGCTTATAACTCGAAAACCAGATAAGATTGAATAACGTTCAATATGTCATTTGTTGCGTATTCTAGTGCTCTTTCATAAGCAGTTGAGAGAATTGCATAAAGTCTTACGGTTTTCCTGTAAATTGCAAAAAACTAAAAAAAACTTAATTTTCGCTTATTACTCGAAAACCAGATAAGATTGAATAACGTCCAATATCTCATTTGTTGCGTATTCTAATGCTCTTTCATAAGCAGTTGAGAGAATTACATAAAGTCTTACGGTTTTCCTGTAAATTGCAAAAAAAATAAAAAAAACTTAATTTTCTCTTATAACTCGAAAACCAGATAAGATTGAATAACGTTCAATACGTCATTTGTTGCGTATTCTAATGCTCTTTCATAAGCAGTTGAGAGAATTACATAAAGTCTTACGGTTTTCCTGTAAATTGCAAAAAACTAAAAAAAAACTTAATTTTCGCTTATTACTCGAAAACCAGATAAGGTTGAATAACGTTCAATATGTCATTTGTTGCGCATTCTAGTGCTCTTTCATAAGCAGTTGAGAGAATTACATAAAGTCTTACGGTTTTCCTGTAAATTGCAAAAAAATAATAAAAACTTAATTTTCGCTTATAACTCGAAAACCAGATAAGATTGAATAACGTTCAATACGTCATTTGTTGCGTATTCTAGTGCTCTTTCGTAAGCAGTTGAGAGAATTACATAAAGTCTTACGGTTTTCCTGTAAATTGCAAAAAACTAAAAAAAAACTTAATTTTCGCTTATTACTCGAAAACCAGATAAGATTGAATAACGTTCAATACGTCATTTGTTGCGTATTCTAGTGCTCTTTCATAAGCAGTTGAGAGAATTACATAATGTCTTACGGTTTTCCTGTAAATTGCAAAAAACTAAAAAAAAACTTAATTTTCGCTTATTACTCGAAAACCAGATAAGATTGAATAACTTTCAATACGTCATTTGTTGCGTATTCTAGTGCTCTTTCATAAGCAGTTGAGAGAATTACATAAAGTCTTACGGTTTTCCTGTAAATTGCAAAAAACTAAAAAAAAACTTAATTTTCGCTTATTACTCGAAAACCAGATAAGATTGAATAACTTTCAATACGTCATTTGTTGCGTATTCTAGTGCTCTTTTATAAGCAGTTGAGAGAATTACATAAAGTCTTACGGTTTTCCTGTAAATTGCAAAAAACTAAAAAAAAACTTAATTTTCGCTTATAACTTGAAAACCAGATAAGATTGAATAACGTTCAATACGTCATTTGTTGCGCATTCTAATGCTCTTTCATAAGCAGTTGAGAGAATTACATAAAGTCTTACGGTTTTCCTGTAAATTGCAAAAAACTAAAAAGAACTTAATTTTCGCTTATTACTCGAAAACCAGATAAGATTGAATAACGTTCAATACGTCATTTGTTGCGTATTCTAGTGCTCTTTCATAAGCAGTTGAGAGAATTACATAAAGTCTTACGGTTTTCCTGTAAATTGCAAAAAACTAAAAAAAAACTTAATTTTCGCTTATTACTCGAAAACCAGATAAGATTGAATAACGTTCAATACGTCATTTGTTGCGAATTCTAGTGCTCTTTCATAAGCAGTTGAGAGAATTACATAAAGTCTTACGGTTTTCCTGTAAATTGCAAAAAACTAAAAAAAAACTTAATTTTCGCTTATAACTCGAAAACCAGATAAGATTGAATAACGTTCAATATGTCATTTGTTGCGTATTCTAATGCTCTTTCATAAGCAGTTGAGAGAATTACATAAAGTCTTACGGTTTTCCTGTAAATTGCAAAAAACTAAAAAAAAACTTAATTTTCGCTTATTACTCGAAAACCAGATAAGATTGAATAACGTTCAATACGTCATTTGTTGCGTATTCTAGTGCTCTTTCGTAAGCAGTTGAGAGAATTACATAAAGTCTTACGGTTTTCCTGTAAATTGCCAAAAACTAAAAAAAAACTTAATTTTCGCTTATAACTCGAAAACCAGATAAGATTGAATAACGTTCAATATGTCATTTGTTGCGTATTCTAGTGCTCTTTCATAAGCAGTTGAGAGAATTACATAAAGTCTTACGGTTTTCCTGTAAATTGCCAAAAACTAAAAAAAAACTTAATTTTCGCTTATAACTCGAAAACCAGATAAGATTGAATAACGTTCAATATGTCATTTGTTGCGTATTCTAGTGCTCTTTCGTAAGCAGTTGAGAGAATTACATAAAGTCTTACGGTTTTCCTGTAAATTGCAAAAAACTAAAAAAAAACTTAATTTTCGCTTATTACTCGAAAACCAGATAAGATTGAATAACGTTCAATACGTCATTTGTTGCGAATTCTAGTGCTCTTTCATAAGCAGTTGAGAGAATTACATAAAGTCTTACGGTTTTCCTGTAAATTGCAAAAAACTAAAAAAAAACTTAATTTTCGCTTATAACTCGAAAACCAGATAAGATTGAATAACGTTCAATATGTCATTTGTTGCGTATTCTAATGCTCTTTCATAAGCAGTTGAGAGAATTACATAAAGTCTTACGGTTTTCCTGTAAATTGCAAAAAACTAAAAAAAAACTTAATTTTCGCTTATTACTCGAAAACCAGATAAGATTGAATAACGTTCAATACGTCATTTGTTGCGTATTCTAATGCTCTTTCATAAGCAGTTGAGAGAATTACATAAAGTCTTACGGTTTTCCTGTAAATTACAAAAAACTAAAAAAAAACTTAATTTTCGCTTATTACTCGAAAACCAGATAAGATTGAATAACGTTCAATACGTCATTTGTTGCGCATTCTAGTGCTCTTTCATAAGCAGTTGAGAGAATTACATAAAGTCTTACGGTTTTCCTGTAAATTGCAAAAAAATAAAAAAAAACTTAATTTTCGCTTATTACTCGAAAACCAGATAAGATTGAATAACGTTCAATACGTCATTTGTTGCGTATTCTAGTGCTCTTTCGTAAGCAGTTGAGAGAATTACATAAAGTCTTACGGTTTTCCTGTAAATTGCAAAAAACTAAAAAGAACTTAATTTTCGCTTATTACTCGAAAACCAGATAAGATTGAATAACGTTCAATACGTCATTTGTTGCGTATTCTAGTGCTCTTTCATAAGCAGTTGAGAGAATTACATAAAGTCTTACGGTTTTCCTGTAAATTGCCAAAAACTAAAAAAAAACTTAATTTTCGCTTATAACTCGAAAACCAGATAAGATTGAATAACGTTCAATATGTCATTTGTTGCGTATTCTAGTGCTCTTTCGTAAGCAGTTGAGAGAATTACATAAAGTCTTACGGTTTTCCTGTAAATTGCAAAAAACTAAAAAAAAACTTAATTTTCGCTTATTACTCGAAAACCAGATAAGATTGAATAACGTTCAATACGTCATTTGTTGCGTATTCTAGTGCTCTTTCGTAAGCAGTTGAGAGAATTACATAAAGTCTTACGGTTTTCCTGTAAATTGCAAAAAACTAAAAAAAAACTTAATTTTCGCTTATTACTCGAAAACCAGATAAGATTGAATAACGTTCAATACGTCATTTGTTGCGAATTCTAGTGCTCTTTCATAAGCAGTTGAGAGAATTACATAAAGTCTTACGGTTTTCCTGTAAATTGCAAAAAACTAAAAAAAAACTTAATTTTCGCTTATAACTCGAAAACCAGATAAGATTGAATAACGTTCAATATGTCATTTGTTGCGTATTCTAATGCTCTTTCATAAGCAGTTGAGAGAATTACATAAAGTCTTACGGTTTTCCTGTAAATTGCAAAAAACTAAAAAAAAACGTAATTTTCGCTTATTACTCGAAAACCAGATAAGATTGAATAACGTTCAATACGTCATTTGTTGCGTATTCTAATGCTCTTTCATAAGCAGTTGAGAGAATTACATAAAGTCTTACGGTTTTCCTGTAAATTACAAAAAACTAAAAAAAAACTTAATTTTCGCTTATTACTCGAAAACCAGATAAGATTGAATAACGTTCAATACGTCATTTGTTGCGTATTCTAATGCTCTTTCATAAGCAGTTGAGAGAATTACATAAAGTCTTACGGTTTTCCTGTAAATTGCAAAAAACTAAAAAAAACTTAATTTTCGCTTATTACTCGAAAACCAGATAAGATTGAATAACGTTCAATACGTCATTTCTTGCGTATTCTATTGCTCTTTCATAAGCAGTTGAGAGAATTACATAAAGTCTTACGGTTTTCCTGTAAATTGCAAAAAACTAAAAAAAAACTTAATTTTCGCTTATTACTCGAAAACCAGATAAGATTGAATAACGTTCAATACGTCATTTGTTGCGTATTCTAATGCTCTTTCATAAGCAGTTGAGAGAATTACATAAAGTCTTACGGTTTTCCTGTAAATTGCAAAAAACTAAAAAAAAACTTAATTTTCGCTTATAACTCGAAAACCAGATAAGATTGAATAACGTTCAATATGTCATTTGTTGCGTATTCTAATGCTCTTTCATAAGCAGTTGAGAGAATTACATAAAGTCTTACGGTTTTCCTGTAAATTGCAAAAAACTAAAAAAAAACTTAATTTTCGCTTATTACTCGAAAACCAGATAAGATTGAATAACGTTCAATACGTCATTTGTTGCGTATTCTAATGCTCTTTCATAAGCAGTTGAGAGAATTACATAAAGTCTTACGGTTTTCCTGTAAATTACAAAAAACTAAAAAAAAACTTAATTTTCGCTTATTACTCGAAAACCAGATAAGATTGAATAACGTTCAATACGTCATTTGTTGCGTATTCTAATGCTCTTTCATAAGCAGTTGAGAGAATTACATAAAGTCTTACGGTTTTCCTGTAAATTGCAAAAAACTAAAAAAAACTTAATTTTCGCTTATTACTCGAAAACCAGATAAGATTGAATAACGTTCAATACGTCATTTCTTGCGTATTCTATTGCTCTTTCATAAGCAGTTGAGAGAATTACATAAAGTCTTACGGTTTTCCTGTAAATTGCAAAAAACTAAAAAAAAACTTAATTTTCGCTTATTACTCGAAAACCAGATAAGATTGAATAACGTACAATACGTCATTAGTTGCGTATTAAATCGCTCTTTCATAAGCATTAGTGAAAATTGAAGAAATTGTAACAGTTTTCCTGAAAATCGCGAAAAACCTAAAAATTACATAATTTTTGTCAAATATTTCGATAACCGCTTAAGATTGAATAACATTCAATACGTCATTAGTTGCGTATTAAATTGCTCTTTCATAAGCATTAGTGAAAATTGAAGAAATTGTAACAGTTTTCCTGAAAATCGCGAAAAACCTAAAAATTACATCATTTTTGTCAAATATCTCGATAACCGCTTAAGATTGAATAACGCTCAATACGTCATTTGCCGCGTATTCTAATGCTCTTTCATAAGCAAATGAGAGAATTCCGTAAAGTCTTACGGTTTTCCAGTAAATTGCAAAAAACTAAAAAAAAACTTAATTTTCGCTTATTACTCGAAAACCAGATAAGATTGAATAACGTTCAATACGTCATTTGTTGCGTATTCTAGTGCTCTTTCATAAGCAGTTGAGAGAATTACATAAAGTCTTACGGTTTTCCTGTAAATTGCAAAAAACTAAAAAAAAACTTAATTTTCGCTTATTACTCGAAAACCAGATAAGATTGAATAACGTACAATACGTCATTAGTTGCGTATTAAATCGCTCTTTCATAAGCATTAGTGAAAATTGAAGAAATTGTAACAGTTTTCCTGAAAATCGCGAAAAACCTAAAAATTACATAATTTTTGTCAAATATTTCGATAACCGCTTAAGATTGAATAACATTCAATACGTCATTAGTTGCGTATTAAATTGCTCTTTCATAAGCATTAGTGAAAATTGAAGAAATTGTAACAGTTTTCCTGAAAATCGCGAAAAACCTAAAAATTACATCATTTTTGTCAAATATCTCGATAACCGCTTAAGATTGAATAACGCTCAATACGTCATTTGCCGCGTATTCTAATGCTCTTTCATAAGCAAATGAGAGAATTCCGTAAAGTCTTACGGTTTTCCAGTAAATTGCAAAAAACTAAAAAAAAACTTAATTTTCGCTTATTACTCGAAAACCAGATAAGATTGAAGAACGTTCAATACGTCATTTGTTGCGTATTCTAGTGCTCTTTCATAAGCAGTTGAGAGAATTACATAAAGTCTTACGGTTTTCCTGTAAATTGCAAAAAACTAAAAAAAAACTTAATTTTCGCTTATTACTCGAAAACCAGATAAGATTGAATAACGTACAATACGTCATTAGTTGCGTATTAAATCGCTCTTTCATAAGCATTAGTGAAAATTGAAGAAATTGTAACAGTTTTCCTGAAAATCGCGAAAAACCTAAAAATTACATCATTTTTGTCAAATATTTCGATAACCGCTTAAGATTGAATAACATTCAATACGTCATTAGTTGCGTATTAAATTGCTCTTTCATAAGCATTAGTGAAAATTGAAGAAATTGTAACAGTTTTCCTGAAAATCGCGAAAAACCTAAAAATTACATCATTTTTGTCAAATATCTCGATAACCGCTTAAGATTGAATAACGCTCAATACGTCATTTGTCGCGTATTCTAATGCTCTTTCATAAGCAAATGAGAGAATTCCGTAAAGTCTTACGGTTTTCCTGTAAATTGCAAAAAACTAAAAAAAACCTTAATTTTCGCTTATTACTCGAAAACCAGATAAGATTGAATAACGTTCAATATGTCATTTGTTGCGTATTCTAATGCTCTTTCATAAGCAGATGAGAGAATTCCGTAAAGTCTTACGGTTTTCCTGTAAATTGCAAAAAACTAAAAAAAAACTTAATTTTCGCTTATTACTCGAAAACCAGATAAGATTGAATAACTTTCAATACGTCATTTGTTGCGTATTCTAGTGCTCTTTCATAAGCAGTTGAGAGAATTACATAAAGTCTTACGGTTTTCCTGTAAATTGCAAAAAACTAAAAAAAAACTTAATTTTCGCTTATTACTCGAAAACCAGATAAGATTGAATAACGTTCAATATGTCATTTGTTGCGTATTCTAATGCTCTTTCATAAGCAGTTGAGAGAATTACATAAAGTCTTACGGTTTTCCTGTAAATTGCAAAAAACTAAAAAGAACTTAATTTTCGCTTATTACTCGAAAACCAGATAAGATTGAATAACGTTCAATACGTCATTTGTTGCGTATTCTAGTGCTCTTTCATAAGCAGTTGAGAGAATTACATAAAGTCTTACGGTTTTCCTGTAAATTGCAAAAAACTAAAAAAAACTTAATTTTCGCTTATTACTCGAAAACCAGATAAGATTGAATAACGTTCAATACGTCATTTGTTGCGTATTCTATTGCTCTTTCATAAGCAGATGAGAGAATTCCGTAAAGTCTTACGGTTTTCCTGTAAATTGCAAAAAACTAAAAAAAAACTTAATTTTCGCTTATTACTCGAAAACCAGATAAGATTGAATAACGTTCAATACGTCATTTGTTGCGTATTCTAGTGCTCTTTCATAAGCAGTTGAGAGAATTACATAAAGTCTTACGGTTTTCCTGTAAATTGCAAAAAACTAAAAAAAAACTTAATTTTCGCTTATTACTCGAAAACCAGATAAGATTGAATAACGTTCAATACGTCATTTGTTGCGTATTCTAATGCTCTTTCATAAGCAGATGAGAGAATTCCGTAAAGTCTTACGGTTTTCCTGTAAATTGCAAAAAACTAAAAAAAAACTTAATTTTCGCTTATTACTCGAAAACCAGATAAGATTGAATAACGTTCAATACGTCATTTGTTGCGTATTCTAATGCTCTTTCATAAGCAGTTGAGAGAATTACATAAAGTCTTACAGTTTTCCTGTAAATTGCAAAAAATTAAAAAAAAACTTAATTTTCGCTTATTACTCGAAAACCAGATAAGATTGAATAACGTACAATACGTCATTAGTTGCGTATTAAATCGCTCTTTCATAAGCATTAGTGAAAATTGAAGAAATTGTAACAGTTTTCCTGAAAATCGCGAAAAACCTAAAAATTACATCATTTTTGTCAAATATTTCGATAACCGCTTAAGATTGAATAACATTCAATACGTCATTAGTTGCGTATTAAATTGCTCTTTCATAAGCATTAGTGAAAATTCAAGAAATTGTAACAGTTTTCCTGAAAATCGCGAAAAACCTAAAAATTACATCATTTTTGTCAAATATCTCGATAACCGCTTAAGATTGAATAACGTTCAATACGTCATTAGTTGCGCATTAAATTGCTCTTTCATAAGCATTAGTGAAAAAAGAAGAAATTGTAACAGTTTTCCTGAAAATCGCAAAAAACCTAAAAATTACATCATTTTTGTCAAATATCTCGATAACCGCTTAAGATTGAATAACGTCCAATACGTCATTAGTTGCGCATTAAATTGCTCTTTCATAAGCATTAGTGAAAATTGAAGAAATTGTAACAGTTTTCCTGAAAATCGCGAAAAACCTAAAAATTACATCATTTTTGTCAAATATCTCGATAACCGCTTAAGATTGAATAACGCTCAATACGTCATTTGTCGCGTATTCTAATGCTCTTTCATAAGCAGATGAGAGAATTCCGTAAAGTCTTACGGTTTTCCTGTAAATTGCAAAAAACTAAAAAAAAACTTAATTTTCGCTTATTACTCGAAAACCAGATAAGATTGAATAACTTTCAATACGTCATTTGTTGCGTATTCTAGTGCTCTTTCATAAGCAGTTGAGAGAATTACATAAAGTCTTACGGTTTTCCTGTAAATTGCAAAAAACTAAAAAAAAACTTAATTTTCGCTTATTACTCGAAAACCAGATAAGATTGAATAACGTTCAATATGTCATTTGTTGCGTATTCTAATGCTCTTTCATAAGCAGTTGAGAGAATTACATAAAGTCTTACGGTTTTCCTGTAAATTGCAAAAAACTAAAAAAAAACTTAATTTTCGCTTATTACTCGAAAACCAGATAAGGTTGAATAACGTTCAATACGTCATTTGTTGCGCATTCTAATGCTCTTTCATAAGCAGTTGAGAGAATTACATAAAGTCTTACGGTTTTCCTGTAAATTGCAAAAAACTAAAAAAAAACTTAATTTTCGCTTATTACTCGAAAACCAGATAAGATTGAATAACGTTCAATATGTCATTTGTTGCGTATTCTAATGCTCTTTCATAAGCAGTTGAGAGAATTACATAAAGTCTTACGGTTTTCCTGTAAATTGCAAAAAACTAAAAAAAAACTTAATTTTCGCTTATTACTCGAAAACCAGATAAGGTTGAATAACGTTCAATACGTCATTTGTTGCGCATTCTAATGCTCTTTCATAAGCAGTTGAGAGAATTACATAAAGTCTTACGGTTTTCCTGTAAATTGCAAAAAACTAAAAAAAAACTTAATTTTCGCTTATAACTCGAAAACCAGATAAGGTTGAATAACGTTCAATACGTCATTTGTTGCGCATTCTAATGCTCTTTCATAAGCAGTTGAGAGAATTACATAAAGTCTTACGGTTTTCCTGTAAATTGCAAAAAACTAAAAAAAAACTTAATTTTCGCTTATTACTCGAAAACCAGATAAGATTGAATAACGTTCAATACGTCATTTGTTGCGTATTCTAGTGCTCTTTCATAAGCAGTTGAGAGAATTACATAAAGTCTTACGGTTTTCCTGTAAATTGCAAAAAACTAAAAAAAAACTTAATTTTCGCTTATTACTCGAAAACCAGATAAGATTGAATAACGTTCAATATGTCATTTGTTGCGTATTCTAATGCTCTTTCATAAGCAGTTGAGAGAATTACATAAAGTCTTACGGTTTTCCTGTAAATTGCAAAAAACTAAAAAAAAACTTAATTTTCGCTTATTACTCGACAACCAGATAAGGTTGAATAACGTTCAATACGTCATTTGTTGCGCATTCTAATGCTCTTTCATAAGCAGTTGAGAGAATTACATAAAGTCTTACGGTTTTCCTGTAAATTGCAAAAAACTAAAAAAAAACTTAATTTTCGCTTATTACTCGAAAACCAGATAAGATTGAATAACGTTCAATACGTCATTTGTTGCGTATTCTAATGCTCTTTCATAAGCAGTTGAGAGAATTACATAAAGTCTTACGGTTTTCCTGTAAATTGCAAAAAACTAAAAAAAAACTTAATTTTCGCTTATTACTCGAAAACCAGATAAGATTGAATAACGTTCAATATGTCATTTGTTGTGTATTCTAATGCTCTTTCATAAGCAGTTGAGAGAATTACATAAAGTCTTACGGTTTTCCTGTAAATTGCAAAAAACTAAAAAAAAACTTAATTTTCGCTTATTACTCGAAAACCAGATAAGATTGAATAACGTTCAATACGTCATTTGTTGCGTATTCTAATGCTCTTTCATAAGCAGTTGAGAGAATTACATAAAGTCTTACGGTTTTCCTGTAAATTGCAAAAAACTAAAAAAAAACTTAATTTTCGCTTATTACTCGAAAACCAGATAAGATTGAATAACGTTCAATACGTCATTTGTTGCGTATTCTAATGCTCTTTCATAAGCAGTTGAGAGAATTACATAAAGTCTTACGGTTTTCCTGTAAATTGCAAAAAACTAAAAAAAAACTTAATTTTCGCTTATTACTCGAAAACCAGATAAGGTTGAATAACGTTCAATACGTCATTTGTTGCGCATTCTAATGCTCTTTCATAAGCAGTTGAGAGAATTACATAAAGTCTTACGGTTTTCCTGTAAATTGCAAAAAACTAAAAAAAAACTTAATTTTCGCTTATTACTCGAAAACCAGATAAGATTGAATAACGTTCAATATGTCATTTGTTGCGTATTCTAATGCTCTTTCATAAGCAGTTGAGAGAATTACATAAAGTCTTACGGTTTTCCTGTAAATTGCAAAAAACTAAAAAAAAACTTAATTTTCGCTTATAACTCGAAAACCAGATAAGATTGAATAACGTTCAATTCGTCATTTGTTGCGCATTCTAATGCTCTTTCATAACCAGTTGAGAGAATTACATAAAGTCTTACGGTTTTCCTGTAAATTGTAAAAAACTAAAAAAAAACTTAATTTTCGCTTATTACTCGAAAACCAGATAAGATTGAATAACGTTCAATACGTCATTTGTTGCGTATTCTAATGCTCTTTCATAAGCAGTTGAGAGAATTACATAAAGTCTTACGGTTTTCCTGTAAATTGCAAAAAACTAAAAAAAAACTTAATTTTCGCTTATTACTCGAAAACCAGATAAGATTGAATAACGTTCAATATGTCATTTGTTGTGTATTCTAATGCTCTTTCATAAGCAGTTGAGAGAATTACATAAAGTCTTACGGTTTTCCTGTAAATTGCAAAAAACTAAAAAAAAACTTAATTTTCGCTTATTACTCGAAAACCAGATAAGATTGAATAACGTTCAATACGTCATTTGTTGCGTATTCTAATGCTCTTTCATAAGCAGTTGAGAGAATTACATAAAGTCTTACGGTTTTCCTGTAAATTGCAAAAAACTAAAAAAAAACTTAATTTTCGCTTATTACTCGAAAACCAGATAAGATTGAATAACGTTCAATACGTCATTTGTTGCGTATTCTAATGCTCTTTCATAAGCAGTTGAGAGAATTACATAAAGTCTTACGGTTTTCCTGTAAATTGCAAAAAACTAAAAAAAAACTTAATTTTCGCTTATTACTCGAAAACCAGATAAGATTGAATAACGTTCAATACGTCATTTGTTGCGTATTCTAATGCTCTTTCATAAGCAGTTGAGAGAATTACATAAAGTCTTACGGTTTTCCTGTAAATTGCAAAAAACTAAAAAAAAACTTAATTTTCGCTTATTACTCGAAAACCAGATAAGATTGAATAACGTTCAATACGTCATTTGTTGCGTATTCTAATGCTCTTTCATAAGCAGTTGAGAGAATTACATAAAGTCTTACGGTTTTCCTGTAAATTGCAAAAAACTAAAAAAAAACATAATTTTCGCTTATTACTCGAAAACCAGATAAGGTTGAATAACGTTCAATACGTCATTTGTTGCGCATTCTAGTGCTCTTTCATAAGCAGTTGAGAGAATTACATAAAGTCTTACGGTTTTCCTGTAAATTGCAAAAAACTAAAAAAAAACTTAATTTTCGCTTATTACTCGAAAACCAGATAAGATTGAATAACGTTCAATACGTCATTTGTTGCGTATTCTAATGCTCTTTCATAAGCAGTTGAGAGAATTACATAAAGTCTTACGGTTTTCCTGTAAATTGCAAAAAACTAAAAAAAAACTTAATTTTCGCTTATTACTCGAAAACCAGATAAGATTGAATAACGTTCAATACGTCATTTGTTGCGTATTCTAATGCTCTTTCATAAGCAGTTGAGAGAATTACATAAAGTCTTACGGTTTTCCTGTAAATTGCAAAAAACTAAAAAAAACTTAATTTTCGCTTATTACTCGAAAACCAGATAAGATTGAATAACGTTCAATACGTCATTTGTTGCGTATTAAATTGCTCTTTCATAAGCATTAGTGAAAATCTAAGAAATTGTAACAGTTTTCCTGAAAATCGCGAAAAACCTAAAAATTACATCATTTTTGTCAAATATCTCGATAACCGCTTAAGATTGAATAACGTCCAATACGTCATTAGTTGCGCATTAAATTGCTCTTTCATAAGCATTAGTGAAAATTGAAGAAATTTTTACAGTTTTCCTGAAAATCGCAAAAAACCTAAAAATTACATCATTTTTGTCAAATATCTCGATAACCGCTTAAGATTGAATAACGTCCAATACGTCATTAGTTGCGCATTAAATTGCTCTTTCATAAGCATTAGTGAAAATTGAAGAAATTGTAACAGTTTTCCTGAAAATCGCGAAAAACCTAAAAATTACATCATTTTTGTCAAATATCTCGATAACCGCTTAAGATTGAATAACGCTCAATACGTCATTTGTCGCGTATTCTAATGCTCTTTCATAAGCAGATGAGAGAATTCCGTAAAGTCTTACGGTTCTCCTGTAAATTGCAAAAAACTAAAAAAAAACTTAATTTTCGCTTATTACTCGAAAACCAGATAAGATTGAATAACGTTCAATACGTCATTTGTTGCGTATTCTAATGCTCTTTCATAAGCAGTTGAGAGAATTACATAAAGTCTTACGGTTTTCCTGTAAATTGCAAAAAACTAAAAAAAAACTTAATTTTCGCTTATTACTCGAAAACCAGATAAGATTGAATAACGTTCAATACGTCATTTGTTGCGTATTAAATTGCTCTTTCATAAGCATTAGTGAAAATCTAAGAAATTGTAACAGTTTTCCTGAAAATCGCGAAAAACCTAAAAATTACATCATTTTTGTCAAATATCTCGATAACCGCTTAAGATTGAATAACGTCCAATACGTCATTAGTTGCGCATTAAATTGCTCTTTCATAAGCATTAGTGAAAATTGAAGAAATTTTAACAATTTTCCTGAAAATCGCGAAAAACCTAAAAATTACATCATTTTTGTCAAATATCTCGATAACCGCTTAAGATTGAATAACGCTCAATACGTCATTTGTCGCGTATTCTAATGCTCTTTCATAAGCAGATGAGAGAATTCCGTAAAGTCTTACGGTTCTCCTGTAAATTGCAAAAAACTAAAAAAAAACTTAATTTTCGCTTATTACTCGAAAACCAGATAAGATTGAATAACGTTCTATACGTCATTTGTTGCGCATTCTAGTGCTCTTTCATAAGCAGTTGAGAGAATTACATAAAGTCTTACGGTTTTCCTGTAAATTGCAAAAAACTAAAAAAAAACTTAATTTTCGCTTATTACTCGAAAACCAGATAAGATTGAATAACTTTCAATACGTCATTTGTTGCGTATTCTAGTGCTCTTTCATAAGCAGTTGAGAGAATTACATAAAGTCTTACGGTTTTCCTGTAAATTGCAAAAAACTAAAAAAAAACTTAATTTTCGCTTATTACTCGAAAACCAGATAAGGTTGAATAACGTTCAATACGTCATTTGTTGCGCATTCTAATGCTCTTTCATAAGCAGTTGAGAGAATTACATAAAGTCTTACGGTTTTCCTGTAAATTGCAAAAAACTAAAAAAAAACTTAATTTTCGCTTATAACTCGAAAACCAGATAAGATTGAATAACGTTCAATATGTCATTTGTTGCGCATTCTAATGCTCTTTCATAAGCAGTTGAGAGAATTACATAAAGTCTTACGGTTTTCCTGTAAATTGCAAAAAACTAAAAAAAAACTTAATTTTCGCTTATAACTCGAAAACCAGATAATATTAAATAACGTTCAATATGTCATTTGTTGCGTATTCTAATGCTCTTTCATAAGCAGTTGAGAGAATTACATAAAGTCTTACGGTTTTCCTGTAAATTGCAAAAAACTAAAAAAAAACTTAATTTTCGCTTATTACTCGAAAACCAGATAAGGTTGAATAACGTTCAATACGTCATTTGTTGCGCATTCTAATGCTCTTTCATAAGCAGTTGAGAGAATTACATAAAGTCTTACGGTTTTCCTGTAAATTGCAAAAAACTAAAAAAAAACTTAATTTTCGCTTATTACTCGAAAACCAGATAAGATTGAATAACGTTCAATACGTCATTAGTTGCGTATTCTAATGCTCTTTCATAGGCAGTTGAGAGATTTACATAAAGTCTTACGGTTTTCCTGAAAATTCAAATTTTTAAATTACATTTTTCAGCTGTCGATCTATAAGATAATTCGAACGTCTATAACTCCATAATAAGGTAATTATAAATATACTATTTATATAATTTGCATCACAAATCTAGAATTAACGTTTTAGTAAATGAGAAATTCTAATTAAGGTGATAATTAAAAAATCAAGATTTTTACAGAGCCAAAATCGCTGAACTAGACTATATTATAGTCTAGTTGCAAACCCATCAAGTTGGTTTGTTCCTAATCGAATTATGTAATTAGAGCAATAATTAGAATTACCTATTAATTAAAATAAAGGCTACTTCATTGCTTATCGATTAGTAATATTTATTTGCACTTAACTCACTTAATTATTGAATTATTAATGATTTAATATTTTGTCAAAGCGCCACCTGCTGTAATACAATTTATTTAATCTATATAATTAACAGATATTATGTTTTATAATATAAATAGGTGTCACTGCGTAAGGTAATTTAAACGTCTATAACTCCATTAGTAAGGCAATTACAAATCAACTATTTGTAGAATTAGCTTGCTAAATCTATAATGAATACTTTAGTAAATAATAATTTCTAATTACGGTTCTAATTAAAAAGTCAAGATTGGAACAGCGCCAAAATGGCTGAACTATACGCTTTGCTATATAATCTGCAGAGGGCCTAAAAAATTATATTATAGTCTAGTTACCAACCCCTTCCATGTTGGTTTGTTACTGAGCTAATAATATCCATTTTTCGTCCATCTATTGGTGATCGCGAGAAGGTTATAGTTCAGCACTTTTAGCGCTGTTTCAAATCGAAGTTTTTAATTAGAGCATTAATTAGGATTACTTATTAGTTAAAATAAATGTTAATTCATTGTTTACCGATCAGTAATATTTATTTGCACTTAATTCAATAAATTATTGAATTATTAATGATTTAATATTTTGTCAAAGGGCCATCTACTGTAATACAATTTATTTAATCTATATAATTAACAGATATTATGTTTTATAATATAAGTAGGTGTCACTGCGTAAGGTAATTTAAACGTCTATAACTCCATTAGTAAGGCAATTACAAATCAACTATTTATATAATTAGCTTGCTAAATCTATAATGAATACTTTAGTAAATAAGAATTTCTAATTAAGGTTGTAATTATAAAGTCAAGATTGGAACAGCGCCAAAATGGCTGAACTATACGCTTTGATATATAATCTGCAGAGGGCCTAAAAAAATATATTATAGTCTAGTTACCAACCCCTTCCATTATTATTATAAAATTTGTAAATTACTATTTATTTATTCTTTAATTAATAGATAACTATTCCTGGCAATTGATCAGCGAATATGCAATTTTAAAGGTAAAAGTATGGCCCATCCAATGAGCCTATTGGTAGATTTGTGACGTAAGCTTTTCGCCTAAAAAAGGTTTAATACTATGATATGATTGGGAACATGCGATGCGATGAGCGTAAACCGTCGTCGCATAAAAGTTTAATAACTTTCTTATTAGTTCACCAATATTGATGAATTTGGAAGCAACCGAAAGGGAAAGGATCATTCTTTAAGACTATAAATAAATATTTTCAAACAAGTTTGTAAATTATCATTTATTTAGCAATTTTTACAAGTCGGTACAATACAAGCATGTTTTCTCTTAAGTAATCGATAAATATTCGTGTTAGTTGATCAGCGAATATGCAAATTTAAAGGAAAAAGTATGGCCTATCCAATGAGCCCACTGGTAAATTCGTGCCTTAAGCCATTCGTCTATAACAAGCTCATATACTAGCTGTTAGCTGTTATACTATTTGTATGTTAGAGTTTTCAGCAGTTTCACTGCAACTGGTCATCAGATGTGTTATACTATCCCTAAGGATCATGTAGAATGGAAGAATAGGTTCTTGGGTGTTGCTGGGTTCTCCTAAAAAAAGATATACTTTTAGTCTCTGCGAAGTTTTTGATGAAAAATGGTAATTTTACTTTTTCAAGTATTGTTACAGCAACTAACACTCAGATGTACTATACTATCTCTAAGCAACATGTAGAATGCAAAAATAGATTCTTGGGTGTTGCTGGGTTGTTCTGAAAGAAGAAATACTTTTAGTCTCTCCGGGGGGGTTATTGGTAAAAATTGTATATATAGTATTTTCTTTGCTTATGACATTCAAATATATTATACTATCCCTTAGGATCATGTAGAAAGCAAGAATAGATTCCCAGGTTTTGCTGGGTCCTCCTGAAAGAAGAAATAATTTTAGTTTCTCATTTCTCTTTTTTTTTTTATGAAAATTTGTAGTTGTATTTTTACCAGTATTTTCATTACTATTGTCACTTATATGTGTTATACTATCTGTAAAGATTATGCAGGAAACAACAATAGATTCTTGGGTGTTGCTGGGTCCTCCTGAGAGAAGAAATACTTTTAGTCTCTCCAGGTTTTTGGTGAAAAATGGAATTTTTACTTTTTCAAGTATTTTCACTGCTACTGGTACTCAAATGTTTTACACTATCTCTAATGATCATGTAGATTGCAAAAATATATACCTGCGACTTGCTGGGTTCACCTGAAAAAAGAAATACTTTTAGTCTCTCCGGGCTTATGATGAAAAATAGTATTTTTACTTTTTGAAGTATTTTCACTGTAACTGACACTCAGATGAGTAATACTATGCCTAAGGATCATGTAGAATGCAAAAATAGATTCTTGGGTGTTGCTGGGTTGTTCTGAAAGAAGAAATACTTTTAGTCTCTCCGGGGGTTATTGGTAAAAATTGTATATATAGTATTTTCTTTACTTATGACATTCAAATATATTATGCTATCCCTTAGGATCATGTAGAAAGCAAGAATAGATTCCTAGGTTTTGCTGGGTCCTCCTGAAAGAAGAAATAATTTTAGTTTCTCATTTCTCATTTTTTTTTATGAAAATTTGTAGTAGTATTTTTACCAGTATTTTCATTACTATTGTCACTTATATGTGTTATACTATCTGTAAAGATTATGCAAGAAACAACAATAGATTCTTGGGTGTTGCTGGGTCCTCCTGAGAGAAGAAATACTTTTAGTCTCTCCAGGTTTTTGGTGAAAAATGGAATTTTTACTTTTTCAAGTATTTTCACTGCTACTGGTACTCAAATGTGTTACACTATCTCTAATGATCATGTAGATTGCAAAAATATATACTTGCGACTTGCTGGGTTCACCTGAAAAAAGAAATACTTTTAGTCTCTCCGGGCTTATGATGAAAAATAGTATTTTTACTTTTTGAAGTATTTTCACTGTAACTGACACTCAGATGTGTAATACTATGCCTATGTATCATGTAGAATGCAAGAATAGATGCTTGGGTGTTGCTGGGTCCTGTTGAAAAAAGAAATACTTTTAGTCTCTCCGGGCTTATGATGAAAAATAGTATTTTTACTTTTTGAAGTATTTTCACTGTAACTGACACTCAGATGAGTAATACTATGCCTAAGGATCATGTAGAATGCAAAAATATATTCTTGCGACTTGCTGGGTTCACCTGAAAAAAGAAATACTTTTAGTCTCTCCGGGCTTATGATGAAAAATAGTATTTTTACTTTTTGAAGTATTTTCACTGTAACTGACACTCAGATGTGTAATACTATGCCTATGTATCATGTAGAATGCAAGAATAGATGCTTGGGTGTTGCTGGGTCCTGTTGAAAAAAGAAATACTTTTAGTCTCTCCAGGTTATTGATGAAAAATGCTATTTTCTATTTTTTCAAATACTTACACTGCAACTAGTATTGAAATGTGTTATAATATCCCTAAGGATCATGTAGAATGGAATAATTGGTTTTTGGGTTTTGCTGGGTCCTGCTGAAAAAAGAAATACTTTTAGTCTGAAGGGTTTTTGGCGAAAATTGTATTTTTACTATTTTCTTTGTTTCTGACATTCAGATGTGTTATATTATCCCTAAGGATCATGTAGAATGCAAAAATAGATTCTTGGGTGTTGCTGGTGCTCCTGAAAAAGATATACTTTTAGTCTAGGTATTGATAAAAAATGCTATTTTCTATTTTTTCAAATACTTACACTGCAACTAGTACTGAAATGTGTTATAATATCCCTAAGGATCATGTAGAATGGAAGAATTGGTTTTTGGGTGTTGCTGGGTCCTGTTGCAAAAAGAAATACTTGTAGTCTCTATTGGTTTCTGGTGAAAAATTTATATTTTTACTTTTTCCAATATTTTCACTCCAACTAGCATTTTGTAATGTCATCCACTTTCTTTGCAAATAAAGGAAGTCAACTTTGCACATATCTTCCAGGTTGCAGGAGCATCTCCTATAAGAATAACATGTTCAACAATCGATTGTTGACAAGTGTGACTATTTAACTTTCGGTTACTATCCATTAATGCAGGTACCAGGTATATGAATTGTCTTTGATGTGTTGTTACCAAAAAGTATTTGAGCATTTTCCTTAGCACAGCATCTATGTATCTATTAGAAAAGCAAACAACTTTAGAGATCGATGGTTGTTTACATGTTGGAGTAGTACTACTTACCTGAAGTGAAATGAGGCGTTCAAAGAAAAGTCTGCCATGCAAGGAAACACAAGGAGGAAGCAATGAAGCACGTTTTTCATTCAGTCTGCATTCAGGACATTGCAGAATGATGAAGAAATCCAATAAAGGCACTTGTCCTTAATTTGTGACAACTCACTGACAAGTATGACAGTTCTCACACATACACTCGCTTACGCATTCTCATTCTTAGGTACTGCCAACTTAAATCCGTATCCTCTCATATTTTTTTATTACCAACATAAATCCCATATACCTCTTCGCTTCTCCAGTTTCCTAGTGTAAATCGAAATTTTCTGGAATTTTCGCAATTCAGGGGAGGGACTCAGGGGAGCAAGGCCTCTGTATAGTGGCGTATTTAGGCAACTCTGGAAATTGAGTGGCGCCCCTAAAGAGCTGCCGAGGAAACAAAAATCAAAACAAAGCCACATAACCTCAATATTTTTACATATTCAATATTTAATCAAAGGCAGTAGATACTACACATTATTTAATTTAATTAAAAGATGTTTCTTATATAAATATAGTAATATGGAGTTGAAGGATTAATTATACAATACTTATTAATGCCTGGTATATAAAATTAAAACAATATAATGTGATATACATTTTGTATTCTATTTTAGAATATCCTCCCGAAGACTCTCATATCACCCTTGCGTTGAACTATTGAGACCTCGATTTGAAATTTGTATATATGTAGTCACTTTATTAGATTTGTAGCCACTGCAACGAAGAGTAAAATGGTCAAAACTGCATATGAAAATTAATTGAAATTGAGTGGTAGTACAAACTAAACAATGTTCAGATGTGAAGAAGAAATGTGATATCATAATGGACATAATAAATATTGTTAATATTATAAATTTATATTTAAACTAATGTATAAACATTTGATTGACATTTGCATTTATTTATATTATCTATACCAGCAATATTTTGTTCTCTCGAGTGTTTAAAATTATGTTGGATTACTATATTACATTATTAATCAATTGCCGAATCTTGAGCTAAATATCAATATAGGAGAATGTTACCACACTTAAAAGCAAAGGAAAGTCACATTTACAAAATTACAACTATATCCTACTGCATAAATATCTTGATATTTACATTTAAATAATTTTACTACTAATACTTCACCACAATAGAACCAAAAAAATATCATGTGCAAATTCAACTAGGATTTAAAATGAATTTATAATAAATAATTTGAGAATAGATATTATAAATAATATAATTGTCTAGAAATGATCTGAATGAAAAGAATTATAATATTTTCCATCTTATTTCTCTCAAAGAACATTTATTTATTATTATAATTTACATATTAATAATACACATGATTGTTTGAAGATTATATAAAGGATTAATAATAAAACTTGTTTCAAATTTTGTAATAAATTTTAAAAAATTTAAATTATTTGGCGCTAGTACTTGTGGCGCCACCTTAAGAGCTGCCGATGCGAATCGAAAACGATGACTACGCCACCACAGTGGCCATACAACAAATTTTGCATAAGACTTAGTCCCACTGGAGGGACTTGTGATGCGATGAGCGTAAACCGTCGTCGCATTAAAGTTTAATAACTTTCTTATTATTGGACCAATATTAATGAATTTGGTAGCGATAGAAAGAATCATTCTTTAAGGCTATAAATAAATATTATCAACGAAGTTTGTGAATTATCATTTATTTAGCAATTTTTACAAATGGATACAATACAATCATATTTTTATATATATTTTATATCTCAATAACCGCTTAAGATTGAATAACATTCAATACGTCATTAGTTGCGTATTAAATTGCTCTTTCATAAGCATTAGTGAAAATTGAAGAAATTGTAACAGTTTTCCTGAAAATCGCGAAAAACCTAAAAATTACATAATTTTTGTCAAATATCTCGATAACCGCTTAAGATTGAATAACGTTCAATACGTCATTAGTTGCGTATTAAATTGCTCTTTCATGAGCATTAGTGAAAATTGAAGAAATTGTAACAGTTTTCCTGAAAATCGCGAAAAACCTAAAAATTACATCATTTTTGTCAAATATCTCGATAACCGCTTAAGATTGAATAACGTTCAATACGTCATTAGTTGCGTACTAAATTGCTCTTTCATAAGCATTAGTGAAAATTGAAGAAATTGTAACAGTTTTCCTGAAAATCGCGAAAAACCTAAAAATTACATCATTTTTGTCAAATATCTCGATAATTGCTTAAGATTGAATAACGCTCAATACGTGATTAGTTGCGTATTAAATTGCTCTTTCATAAGCATTAGTGAAAAAAGAAGAAATTGTAACAGTTTTCCTGAAAATCGCGAAAAACCTAAAATTACATCATTTTTGTCAAATATCTCGATAACCGCTTAAGATTGAATAACGTTCAATACGTCATTAGTTGCGTATTAAATTGCTCTTTCATAAGTATTAGTGAAAAAAGAAGAAATTGTAACAGTTTTCCTGAAAATCGCGAAAAACCTAAAAATTACATCATTTTTGTCAAATATCTCGATAACCGCTTAAGATTGAATAACGTTCAATACGTCATTAGTTGCGTATTAAATTGCTCTTTCATAAGCATTAGTGAAAATTGAAGAAATTGTAACAGTTTTCCGGAAAATCGCGAAAAACCTAAAAATTACATCATTTTTGTGAAATATCTCGATAACCGCTTCAGATTGAATAACGTTCAATACGTCATTAGTTGCGTATTCCATTGCTCTTTCATAAGCGTTAGTGAAAATTGAAAAAATTTTAATAGTTTTCCTGAAAATCGCGAAAAACCTAAAAATTACATCATTTTTGTCAAATATCTCGATAACCGCTTAAGATTGAATAACGTTCAATACGTCATTAGTTGCGTATTAAATTGCTCTTTCATAAGCATTAGTGAAAATTGAAGAAATTGTAACAGTTTTCCTGAAAATCGCGAAAAACCTAAAAATTACATCATTTTTGTCAAATATCTCGATAACCGCTTAAGATTGAATAACGTTCAATACGTCATTAGTTGCGTATTAAATCGCTCTTTCATAAGCATTAGTGAAAATTGAAGAAATTGTAACAGTTTTCCTGAAAATCGCGAAAAACCTAAAAATTACATCATTTTTGTCAAATATCTCGATAACTGCTTAAGATTGAATAACGTTCTATACGTCATTTGTTGCGTATTCTAATGCTCTTTCATAAGCAGATGAGAGAATTCCGTAAAGTCTTACGGTTTTCCTGTAAATTGCAAAAAACTAAAAAAAAACTTAATTTTCGCTTATTACTCGAAAACCAGATAAGACTGAATAACGTTCAATACGTCATTTGTTGCGTATTCTAGTGCTCTTTCATAAGCAGTTGAGAGAATTACATAAAGTCTTACGGTTTTCCTGTAAATTGCAAAAAACTAAAAAAAAACTTAATTTTCGCTTATTACTCGAAAACCAGATAAGATTGAATAACGTTCAATACGTCATTTGTTGCGTATTCTAGTGCTCTTTCATAAGCAGTTGAGAGAATTACATAAAGTCTTACGGTTTTCCTGTAAATTGCAAAAAACTAAAAAAAAACTTAATTTTCGCTTATAACTCGAAAACCAGATAAGATTGAATAACGTTCAATATGTCATTTGTTGCGTATTCTAGTGCTCTTTCATAAGCAGTTGAGAGAATTGCATAAAGTCTTACGGTTTTCCTGTAAATTGCAAAAAACTAAAAAAAACTTAATTTTCGCTTATTACTCGAAAACCAGATAAGATTGAATAACGTCCAATATCTCATTTGTTGCGTATTCTAATGCTCTTTCATAAGCAGTTGAGAGAATTACATAAAGTCTTACGGTTTTCCTGTAAATTGCAAAAAAAATAAAAAAAACTTAATTTTCTCTTATAACTCGAAAACCAGATAAGATTGAATAACGTTCAATACGTCATTTGTTGCGTATTCTAATGCTCTTTCATAAGCAGTTGAGAGAATTACATAAAGTCTTACGGTTTTCCTGTAAATTGCAAAAAACTAAAAAAAAACTTAATTTTCGCTTATTACTCGAAAACCAGATAAGGTTGAATAACGTTCAATATGTCATTTGTTGCGCATTCTAGTGCTCTTTCATAAGCAGTTGAGAGAATTACATAAAGTCTTACGGTTTTCCTGTAAATTGCAAAAAAATAATAAAAACTTAATTTTCGCTTATAACTCGAAAACCAGATAAGATTGAATAACGTTCAATACGTCATTTGTTGCGTATTCTAGTGCTCTTTCGTAAGCAGTTGAGAGAATTACATAAAGTCTTACGGTTTTCCTGTAAATTGCAAAAAACTAAAAAAAAACTTAATTTTCGCTTATTACTCGAAAACCAGATAAGATTGAATAACGTTCAATACGTCATTTGTTGCGTATTCTAGTGCTCTTTCATAAGCAGTTGAGAGAATTACATAATGTCTTACGGTTTTCCTGTAAATTGCAAAAAACTAAAAAAAAACTTAATTTTCGCTTATTACTCGAAAACCAGATAAGATTGAATAACTTTCAATACGTCATTTGTTGCGTATTCTAGTGCTCTTTCATAAGCAGTTGAGAGAATTACATAAAGTCTTACGGTTTTCCTGTAAATTGCAAAAAACTAAAAAAAAACTTAATTTTCGCTTATTACTCGAAAACCAGATAAGATTGAATAACTTTCAATACGTCATTTGTTGCGTATTCTAGTGCTCTTTTATAAGCAGTTGAGAGAATTACATAAAGTCTTACGGTTTTCCTGTAAATTGCAAAAAACTAAAAAAAAACTTAATTTTCGCTTATAACTTGAAAACCAGATAAGATTGAATAACGTTCAATACGTCATTTGTTGCGCATTCTAATGCTCTTTCATAAGCAGTTGAGAGAATTACATAAAGTCTTACGGTTTTCCTGTAAATTGCAAAAAACTAAAAAGAACTTAATTTTCGCTTATTACTCGAAAACCAGATAAGATTGAATAACGTTCAATACGTCATTTGTTGCGTATTCTAGTGCTCTTTCATAAGCAGTTGAGAGAATTACATAAAGTCTTACGGTTTTCCTGTAAATTGCAAAAAACTAAAAAAAAACTTAATTTTCGCTTATTACTCGAAAACCAGATAAGATTGAATAACGTTCAATACGTCATTTGTTGCGAATTCTAGTGCTCTTTCATAAGCAGTTGAGAGAATTACATAAAGTCTTACGGTTTTCCTGTAAATTGCAAAAAACTAAAAAAAAACTTAATTTTCGCTTATAACTCGAAAACCAGATAAGATTGAATAACGTTCAATATGTCATTTGTTGCGTATTCTAATGCTCTTTCATAAGCAGTTGAGAGAATTACATAAAGTCTTACGGTTTTCCTGTAAATTGCAAAAAACTAAAAAAAAACTTAATTTTCGCTTATTACTCGAAAACCAGATAAGATTGAATAACGTTCAATACGTCATTTGTTGCGTATTCTAGTGCTCTTTCGTAAGCAGTTGAGAGAATTACATAAAGTCTTACGGTTTTCCTGTAAATTGCCAAAAACTAAAAAAAAACTTAATTTTCGCTTATAACTCGAAAACCAGATAAGATTGAATAACGTTCAATATGTCATTTGTTGCGTATTCTAGTGCTCTTTCATAAGCAGTTGAGAGAATTACATAAAGTCTTACGGTTTTCCTGTAAATTGCCAAAAACTAAAAAAAAACTTAATTTTCGCTTATAACTCGAAAACCAGATAAGATTGAATAACGTTCAATATGTCATTTGTTGCGTATTCTAGTGCTCTTTCGTAAGCAGTTGAGAGAATTACATAAAGTCTTACGGTTTTCCTGTAAATTGCAAAAAACTAAAAAAAAACTTAATTTTCGCTTATTACTCGAAAACCAGATAAGATTGAATAACTTTCAATACGCCATTTGTTGCGTATTCTAGTGCTCTTTCATAAGCAGTTGAGAGAATTACATAAAGTCTTACGGTTTTCCTGTAAATTGCAAAAAACTAAAAAAAAACTTAATTTTCGCTTATTACTCGAAAACCAGATAAGATTGAATAACGTTCAATACGTCATTTGTTGCGTATTCTAGTGCTCTTTCATAAGCAGTTGAGAGAATTACATAATGTCTTACGGTTTTCCTGTAAATTGCAAAAAACTAAAAAAAAACTTAATTTTCGCTTATTACTCGAAAACCAGATAAGATTGAATAACTTTCAATACGCCATTTGTTGCGTATTCTAGTGCTCTTTCATAAGCAGTTGAGAGAATTACATAAAGTCTTACGGTTTTCCTGTAAATTGCAAAAAACTAAAAAAAAACTTAATTTTCGCTTATTACTCGAAAACCAGATAAGATTGAATAACTTTCAATACGTCATTTGTTGCGTATTCTAGTGCTCTTTCATAAGCAGTTGAGAGAATTACATAAAGTCTTACGGTTTTCCTGTAAATTGCAAAAAACTAAAAAAAAACTTAATTTTCGCTTATAACTTGAAAACCAGATAAGATTGAATAACGTTCAATACGTCATTTGTTGCGCATTCTAATGCTCTTTCATAAGCAGTTGAGAGAATTACATAAAGTCTTACGGTTTTCCTGTAAATTGCAAAAAACTAAAAAGAACTTAATTTTCGCTTATTACTCGAAAACCAGATAAGATTGAATAACGTTCAATACGTCATTTGTTGCGTATTCTAGTGCTCTTTCATAGGCAGTTGAGAGAATTACATAAAGTCTTACGGTTTTCCTGTAAATTGCAAAAAACTAAAAAAAAACTTAATTTTCGCTTATTACTCGAAAACCAGATAAGATTGAATAACGTTCAATACGTCATTTGTTGCGAATTCTAGTGCTCTTTCATAAGCAGTTGAGAGAATTACATAAAGTCTTACGGTTTTCCTGTAAATTGCAAAAAACTAAAAAAAAACTTAATTTTCGCTTATAACTCGAAAACCAGATAAGATTGAATAACGTTCAATATGTCATTTGTTGCGTATTCTAATGCTCTTTCATAAGCAGTTGAGAGAATTACATAAAGTCTTACGGTTTTCCTGTAAATTGCAAAAAACTAAAAAAAAACTTAATTTTCGCTTATTACTCGAAAACCAGATAAGATTGAATAACGTTCAATACGTCATTTGTTGCGTATTCTAATGCTCTTTCATAAGCAGTTGAGAGAATTACATAAAGTCTTACGGTTTTCCTGTAAATTGCAAAAAACTAAAAAAAAACTTAATTTTCGCTTATTACTCGAAAACCAGATAAGATTGAATAACGTTCAATATGTCATTTGTTGCGTATTCTAATGCTCTTTCATAAGCAGTTGAGAGAATTACATAAAGTCTTACGGTTTTCCTGTAAATTGCAAAAAACTAAAAAAAAACTTAATTTTCGCTTATAACTCGAAAACCAGATAAGATTGAATAACGTTCAATATGTCATTTGTTGCGTATTCTAATGCTCTTTCATAAGCAGTTGAGAGAATTACATAAAGTCTTACGGTTTTCCTGTAAATTGCAAAAAACTAAAAAAAAACTTAATTTTCGCTTATTACTCGAAAACCAGATAAGGTTGAATAACGTTCAATATGTCATTTGTTGCGCATTCTAGTGCTCTTTCATAAGCAGTTGAGAGAATTACATAAAGTCTTACGGTTTTCCTGTAAATTGCAAAAAAATAAAAAAAAACTTAATTTTCGCTTATAACTCGAAAACCAGATAAGATTGAATAACGTTCAATACGTCATTTGTTGCGTATTCTAGTGCTCTTTCGTAAGCAGTTGAGAGAATTACATAAAGTCTTACGGTTTTCCTGTAAATTGCAAAAAACTAAAAAGAACTTAATTTTCGCTTATTACTCGAAAACCAGATAAGATTGAATAACGTTCAATACGTCATTTGTTGCGTATTCTAGTGCTCTTTCATAAGCAGTTAAGAGAATTACATAAAGTCTTACGGTTTTCCTGTAAATTGCAAAAAACTAAAAAAAAACTTAATTTTCGCTTATAACTCGAAAACCAGATAAGATTGAATAACGTTCAATATGTCATTTGTTGCGTATTCTAGTGCTCTTTCGTAAGCAGTTGAGAGAATTACATAAAGTCTTACGGTTTTCCTGTAAATTGCAAAAAACTAAAAAAAAACTTAATTTTCGCTTATTACTCGAAAACCAGATAAGATTGAATAACGTTCAATACGTCATTTGTTGCGAATTCTAGTGCTCTTTCATAAGCAGTTGAGAGAATTACATAAAGTCTTACGGTTTTCCTGTAAATTGCAAAAAACTAAAAAAAAACTTAATTTTCGCTTATAACTCGAAAACCAGATAAGATTGAATAACGTTCAATATGTCATTTGTTGCGTATTCTAATGCTCTTTCATAAGCAGTTGAGAGAATTACATAAAGTCTTACGGTTTTCCTGTAAATTGCAAAAAACTAAAAAAAAACTTAATTTTCGCTTATTACTCGAAAACCAGATAAGATTGAATAACGTTCAATACGTCATTTGTTGCGTATTCTAATGCTCTTTCATAAGCAGTTGAGAGAATTACATAAAGTCTTACGGTTTTCCTGTAAATTACAAAAAACTAAAAAAAAACTTAATTTTCGCTTATTACTCGAAAACCAGATAAGATTGAATAACGTTCAATACGTCATTTGTTGCGTATTCTAATGCTCTTTCATAAGCAGTTGAGAGAATTACATAAAGTCTTACGGTTTTCCTGTAAATTGCAAAAAACTAAAAAAAACTTAATTTTCGCTTATTACTCGAAAACCAGATAAGATTGAATAACGTTCAATACGTCATTTCTTGCGTATTCTATTGCTCTTTCATAAGCAGTTGAGAGAATTACATAAAGTCTTACGGTTTTCCTGTAAATTGCAAAAAACTAAAAAAAAACTTAATTTTCGCTTATTACTCGAAAACCAGATAAGATTGAATAACGTTCAATACGTCATTTGTTGCGTATTCTAATGCTCTTTCATAAGCAGTTGAGAGAATTACATAAAGTCTTACGGTTTTCCTGTAAATTGCAAAAAACTAAAAAAAAACTTAATTTTCGCTTATTACTCGAAAACCAGATAAGATTGAATAACGTACAATACGTCATTAGTTGCGTATTAAATCGCTCTTTCATAAGCATTAGTGAAAATTGAAGAAATTGTAACAGTTTTCCTGAAAATCGCGAAAAACCTAAAAATTACATCATTTTTGTCAAATATTTCGATAACCGCTTAAGATTGAATAACATTCAATACGTCATTAGTTGCGTATTAAATTGCTCTTTCATAAGCATTAGTGAAAATTGAAGAAATTGTAACAGTTTTCCTGAAAATCGCGAAAAACCTAAAAATTACATCATTTTTGTCAAATATCTCGATAACCGCTTAAGATTGAATAACGCTCAATACGTCATTTGCCGCGTATTCTAATGCTCTTTCATAAGCAAATGAGAGAATTCCGTAAAGTCTTACGGTTTTCCAGTAAATTGCAAAAAACTAAAAAAAAACTTAATTTTCGCTTATTACTCGAAAACCAGATAAGATTGAATAACGTACAATACGTCATTTGTTGCGTATTCTAGTGCTCTTTCATAAGCAGTTGAGAGAATTACATAAAGTCTTACGGTTTTCCTGTAAATTGCAAAAAACTAAAAAAAAACTTAATTTTCGCTTATTACTCGAAAACCAGATAAGATTGAATAACGTACAATACGTCATTAGTTGCGTATTAAATCGCTCTTTCATAAGCATTAGTGAAAATTGAAGAAATTGTAACAGTTTTCCTGAAAATCGCGAAAAACCTAAAAATTACATCATTTTTGTCAAATATTTCGATAACCGCTTAAGATTGAATAACATTCAATACGTCATTAGTTGCGTATTAAATTGCTCTTTCATAAGCATTAGTGAAAATTGAAGAAATTGTAACAGTTTTCCTGAAAATCGCGAAAAACCTAAAAATTACATCATTTTTGTCAAATATCTCGATAACCGCTTAAGATTGAATAACGCTCAATACGTCATTTGTCGCGTATTCTAATGCTCTTTCATAAGCAAATGAGAGAATTCCGTAAAGTCTTACGGTTTTCCTGTAAATTGCAAAAAACTAAAAAAAAACTTAATTTTCGCTTATTACTCGAAAACCAGATAAGATTGAATAACGTTCAATATGTCATTTGTTGCGTATTCTAATGCTCTTTCATAAGCAGATGAGAGAATTCCGTAAAGTCTTACGGTTTTCCTGTAAATTGCAAAAAACTAAAAAAAAACTTAATTTTCGCTTATTAGTCGAAAACCAGATAAGATTGAATAACTTTCAATACGTCATTTGTTGCGTATTCTAGTGCTCTTTCATAAGCAGTTGAGAGAATTACATAAAGTCTTACGGTTTTCCTGTAAATTGCAAAAAACTAAAAAGAACTTAATTTTCGCTTATTACTCGAAAACCAGATAAGATTGAATAACGTTCAATACGTCATTTGTTGCGTATTCTAGTGCTCTTTCATAAGCAGTTGAGAGAATTACATAAAGTCTTACGGTTTTCCTGTAAATTGCAAAAAACTAAAAAAAACTTAATTTTCGCTTATTACTCGAAAACCAGATAAGATTGAATAACGTTCAATACGTCATTTGTTGCGTATTCTATTGCTCTTTCATAAGCAGATGAGAGAATTCCGTAAAGTCTTACGGTTTTCCTGTAAATTGCAAAAAACTAAAAAAAAACTTAATTTTCGCTTATTACTCGAAAACCAGATAAGATTGAATAACGTTCAATACGTCATTTGTTGCGTATTCTATTGCTCTTTCATAAGCAGTTGAGAGAATTACATAAAGTCTTACGGTTTTCCTGTAAATTGCAAAAAACTAAAAAAAAACTTAATTTTCGCTTATTACTCGAAAACCAGATAAGATTGAATAACGTTCAATACGTCATTTGTTGCGTATTCTAATGCTCTTTCATAAGCAGATGAGAGAATTCCGTAAAGTCTTACGGTTTTCCTGTAAATTGCAAAAAACTAAAAAAAAACTTAATTTTCGCTTATTACTCGAAAACCAGATAAGATTGAATAACGTTCAATACGTCATTTGTTGCGTATTCTAATGCTCTTTCATAAGCAGTTGAGAGAATTACATAAAGTCTTACAGTTTTCCTGTAAATTGCAAAAAACTAAAAAAAAACTTAATTTTCGCTTATTACTCGAAAACCAGATAAGATTGAATAACGTACAATACGTCATTAGTTGCGTATTAAATCGCTCTTTCATAAGCATTAGTGAAAATTGAAGAAATTGTAACAGTTTTCCTGAAAATCGCGAAAAACCTAAAAATTACATCATTTTTGTCAAATATTTCGATAACCGCTTAAGATTGAATAACATTCAATACGTCATTAGTTGCGTATTAAATTGCTCTTTCATAAGCATTAGTGAAAATTCAAGAAATTGTAACAGTTTTCCTGAAAATCGCGAAAAACCTAAAAATTACATCATTTTTGTCAAATATCTCGATAACCGCTTAAGATTGAATAACGTTCAATACGTCATTAGTTGCGCATTAAATTGCTCTTTCATAAGCATTAGTGAAAAAAGAAGAAATTGTAACAGTTTTCCTGAAAATCGCAAAAAACCTAAAAATTACATCATTTTTGTCAAATATCTCGATAACCGCTTAAGATTGAATAACGTCCAATACGTCATTAGTTGCGCATTAAATTGCTCTTTCATAAGCATTAGTGAAAATTGAAGAAATTGTAACAGTTTTCCTGAAAATCGCGAAAAACCTAAAAATTACATCATTTTTGTCAAATATCTCGATAACCGCTTAAGATTGAATAACGCTCAATACGTCATTTGTCGCGTATTCTAATGCTCTTTCATAAGCAGATGAGAGAATTCCGTAAAGTCTTACGGTTTTCCTGTAAATTGCAAAAAACTAAAAAAAAACTTAATTTTCGCTTATTACTCGAAAACCAGATAAGATTGAATAACTTTCAATACGTCATTTGTTGCGTATTCTAGTGCTCTTTCATAAGCAGTTGAGAGAATTACATAAAGTCTTACGGTTTTCCTGTAAATTGCAAAAAACTAAAAAAAAACTTAATTTTCGCTTATTACTCGAAAACCAGATAAGATTGAATAACGTTCAATATGTCATTTGTTGCGTATTCTAATGCTCTTTCATAAGCAGTTGAGAGAATTACATAAAGTCTTACGGTTTTCCTGTAAATTGCAAAAAACTAAAAAAAAACTTAATTTTCGCTTATTACTCGAAAACCAGATAAGGTTGAATAACGTTCAATACGTCATTTGTTGCGCATTCTAATGCTCTTTCATAAGCAGTTGAGAGAATTACATAAAGTCTTACGGTTTTCCTGTAAATTGCAAAAAACTAAAAAAAAACTTAATTTTCGCTTATTACTCGAAAACCAGATAAGATTGAATATCGTTCAATATGTCATTTGTTGCGTATTCTAATGCTCTTTCATAAGCAGTTGAGAGAATTACATAAAGTCTTACGGTTTTCCTGTAAATTGCAAAAAACTAAAAAAAAACTTAATTTTCGCTTATTACTCGAAAACCAGATAAGGTTGAATAACGTTCAATACGTCATTTGTTGCGCATTCTAATGCTCTTTCATAAGCAGTTGAGAGAATTACATAAAGTCTTACGGTTTTCCTGTAAATTGCAAAAAACTAAAAAAAAACTTAATTTTCGCTTATTACTCGAAAACCAGATAAGATTGAATAACGTTCAATACGTCATTTGTTGCGTATTCTAGTGCTCTTTCATAAGCAGTTGAGAGAATTACATAAAGTCTTACGGTTTTCCTGTAAATTGCAAAAAACTAAAAAAAAACTTAATTTTCGCTTATTACTCGAAAACCAGATAAGATTGAATAACGTTCAATATGTCATTTGTTGCGTATTCTAATGCTCTTTCATAAGCAGTTGAGAGAATTACATAAAGTCTTACGGTTTTCCTGTAAATTGCAAAAAACTAAAAAAAAACTTAATTTTCGCTTATTACTCGACAACCAGATAAGGTTGAATAACGTTCAATACGTCATTTGTTGCGCATTCTAATGCTCTTTCATAAGCAGTTGAGAGAATTACATAAAGTCTTACGGTTTTCCTGTAAATTGCAAAAAACTAAAAAAAAACTTAATTTTCGCTTATTACTCGAAAACCAGATAAGATTGAATAACGTTCAATACGTCATTTGTTGCGTATTCTAATGCTCTTTCATAAGCAGTTGAGAGAATTACATAAAGTCTTACGGTTTTCCTGTAAATTGCAAAAAACTAAAAAAAAACTTAATTTTCGCTTATTACTCGAAAACCAGATAAGATTGAATAACGTTCAATATGTCATTTGTTGTGTATTCTAATGCTCTTTCATAAGCAGTTGAGAGAATTACATAAAGTCTTACGGTTTTCCTGTAAATTGCAAAAAACTAAAAAAAAACTTAATTTTCGCTTATTACTCGAAAACCAGATAAGATTGAATAACGTTCAATACGTCATTTGTTGCGTATTCTAATGCTCTTTCATAAGCAGTTGAGAGAATTACATAAAGTCTTACGGTTTTCCTGTAAATTGCAAAAAACTAAAAAAAAACTTAATTTTCGCTTATTACTCGAAAACCAGATAAGATTGAATAACGTTCAATACGTCATTTGTTGCGTATTCTAATGCTCTTTCATAAGCAGTTGAGAGAATTACATAAAGTCTTACGGTTTTCCTGTAAATTGCAAAAAACTAAAAAAAAACTTAATTTTCGCTTATTACTCGAAAACCAGATAAGGTTGAATAACGTTCAATACGTCATTTGTTGCGCATTCTAATGCTCTTTCATAAGCAGTTGAGAGAATTACATAAAGTCTTACGGTTTTCCTGTAAATTGCAAAAAACTAAAAAAAAACTTAATTTTCGCTTATTACTCGAAAACCAGATAAGATTGAATAACGTTCAATATGTCATTTGTTGCGTATTCTAATGCTCTTTCATAAGCAGTTGAGAGAATTACATAAAGTCTTACGGTTTTCCTGTAAATTGCAAAAAACTAAAAAAAAACTTAATTTTCGCTTATAACTCGAAAACCAGATAAGATTGAATAACGTTCAATTCGTCATTTGTTGCGCATTCTAATGCTCTTTCATAAGCAGTTGAGAGAATTACATAAAGTCTTACGGTTTTCCTGTAAATTGCAAAAAACTAAAAAAAACTTAATTTTCGCTTATTACTCGAAAACCAGATAAGATTGAATAACGTTCAATACGTCATTTGTTGCGTATTCTATTGCTCTTTCATAAGCAGATGAGAGAATTCCGTAAAGTCTTACGGTTTTCCTGTAAATTGCAAAAAACTAAAAAAAAACTTAATTTTCGCTTATTACTCGAAAACCAGATAAGATTGAATAACGTTCAATACGTCATTTGTTGCGTATTCTATTGCTCTTTCATAAGCAGTTGAGAGAATTACATAAAGTCTTACGGTTTTCCTGTAAATTGCAAAAAACTAAAAAAAAACTTAATTTTCGCTTATTACTCGAAAACCAGATAAGATTGAATAACGTTCAATACGTCATTTGTTGCGTATTCTAATGCTCTTTCATAAGCAGTTGAGAGAATTACATAAAGTCTTACGGTTTTCCTGTAAATTGCAAAAAACTAAAAAAAAACTTAATTTTCGCTTATTACTCGAAAACCAGATAAGGTTGAATAACGTTCAATACGTCATTTGTTGCGCATTCTAATGCTCTTTCATAAGCAGTTGAGAGAATTACATAAAGTCTTACGGTTTTCCTGTAAATTGCAAAAAACTAAAAAAAAACTTAATTTTCGCTTATTACTCGAAAACCAGATAAGATTGAATAACGTTCAATATGTCATTTGTTGCGTATTCTAATGCTCTTTCATAAGCAGTTGAGAGAATTACATAAAGTCTTACGGTTTTCCTGTAAATTGCAAAAAACTAAAAAAAAACTTAATTTTCGCTTATAACTCGAAAACCAGATAAGATTGAATAACGTTCAATTCGTCATTTGTTGCGCATTCTAATGCTCTTTCATAAGCAGTTGAGAGAATTACATAAAGTCTTACGGTTTTCCTGTAAATTGCAAAAAACTAAAAAAAACTTAATTTTCGCTTATTACTCGAAAACCAGATAAGATTGAATAACGTTCAATACGTCATTTGTTGCGTATTCTATTGCTCTTTCATAAGCAGATGAGAGAATTCCGTAAAGTCTTACGGTTTTCCTGTAAATTGCAAAAAACTAAAAAAAAACTTAATTTTCGCTTATTACTCGAAAACCAGATAAGATTGAATAACGTTCAATACGTCATTTGTTGCGTATTCTAATGCTCTTTCATAAGCAGTTGAGAGAATTACATAAAGTCTTACAGTTTTCCTGTAAATTGCAAAAAACTAAAAAAAAACTTAATTTTCGCTTATTACTCGAAAACCAGATAAGATTGAATAACGTTCAATACGTCATTTGTTGCGTATTCTATTGCTCTTTCATAAGCAGATGAGAGAATTCCGTAAAGTCTTACGGTTTTCCTGTAAATTGCAAAAAACTAAAAAAAAACTTAATTTTCGCTTATTACTCGAAAACCAGATAAGATTGAATAACGTTCAATACGTCATTTGTTGCGTATTCTATTGCTCTTTCATAAGCAGATGAGAGAATTCCGTAAAGTCTTACGGTTTTCCTGTAAATTGCAAAAAACTAAAAAAAAACTTAATTTTCGCTTATTACTCGAAAACCAGATAAGATTGAATAACGTTCAATACGTCATTTGTTGCGTATTCTATTGCTCTTTCATAAGCAGTTGAGAGAATTACATAAAGTCTTACGGTTTTCCTGTAAATTGCAAAAAACTAAAAAAAAACTTAATTTTCGCTTATTACTCGAAAACCAGATAAGATTGAATAACGTTCAATACGTCATTTGTTGCGTATTCTAATGCTCTTTCATAAGCAGATGAGAGAATTCCGTAAAGTCTTACGGTTTTCCTGTAAATTGCAAAAAACTAAAAAAAAACTTAATTTTCGCTTATTACTCGATAACCAGATAAGATTGAATAACGTTCAATACGTCATTTGTTGCGTATTCTAATGCTCTTTCATAAGCAGTTGAGAGAATTACATAAAGTCTTACAGTTTTCCTGTAAATTGCAAAAAACTAAAAAAAAACTTAATTTTCGCTTATTACTCGAAAACCAGATAAGATTGAATAACGTTCAATACGTCATTTGTTGCGTATTCTAATGCTCTTTCATAAGCAGATGAGAGAATTCCGTAAAGTCTTACGGTTTTCCTGTAAATTGCAAAAAACTAAAAAAAAACTTAATTTTCGCTTATTACTCGAAAACCAGATAAGATTGAATAACGTTCAATACGTCATTTGTTGCGTATTCTAATGCTCTTTCATAAGCAGTTGAGAGAATTACATAAAGTCTTACGGTTTTCCTGTAAATTGCAAAAAACTAAAAAAAAACTTAATTTTCGCTTATTACTCGAAAACCAGATAAGATTGAATAACGTTCAATTCGTCATTTGTTGCGTATTCTAATGCTCTTTCATAAGCAGTTGAGAGAATTACATAAAGTCTTACGGTTTTCCTGTAAATTGCAAAAAACTAAAAAAAAACTTAATTTTCGCTTATTACTCGAAAACCAGATAAGATTGAATAACGTTCAATACGTCATTTGTTGCGTATTCTAATGCTCTTTCATAAGCAGTTGAGAGAATTACATAAAGTCTTACGGTTTTCCTGTAAATTGCAAAAAACTAAAAAAAAACTTAATTTTCGCTTATTACTCGAAAACCAGATAAGATTGAATAACGTTCAATATGTCATTTGTTATGTATTCTAATGCTCTTTCATAAGCAGTTGAGAGAATTACATAAAGTCTTACGGTTTTCCTGTAAATTGCAAAAAACTAAAAAAAAACTTAATTTTCGCTTATTACTCGAAAACCAGATAAGATTGAATAACGTTCAATACGTCATTTGTTGCGTATTCTAATGCTCTTTCATAAGCAGTTGAGAGAATTACATAAAGTCTTACGGTTTTCCTGTAAATTGCAAAAAACTAAAAAAAAACTTAATTTTCGCTTATTACTCGAAAACCAGATAAGATTGAATAACGTTCAATACGTCATTTGTTGCGTATTCTAATGCTCTTTCATAAGCAGTTGAGAGAATTACATAAAGTCTTACGGTTTTCCTGTAAATTGCAAAAAACTAAAAAAAAACTTAATTTTCGCTTATTACTCGAAAACCAGATAAGATTGAATAACGTTCAATACGTCATTTGTTGCGTATTCTAATGCTCTTTCATAAGCAGTTGAGAGAATTACATAAAGTCTTACGGTTTTCCTGTAAATTGCAAAAAACTAAAAAAAAACTTAATTTTCGCTTATTACTCGAAAACCAGATAAGATTGAATAACGTTCAATACGTCATTTGTTGCGTATTCTAATGCTCTTTCATAAGCAGTTGAGAGAATTACATAAAGTCTTACGGTTTTCCTGTAAATTGCAAAAAACTAAAAAAAAACTTAATTTTCGCTTATTACTCGAAAACCAGATAAGATTGAATAACGTTCAATACGTCATTTGTTGCGTATTCTAATGCTCTTTCATAAGCAGTTGAGAGAATTACATAAAGTCTTACGGTTTTCCTGTAAATTGCAAAAAACTAAAAAAAAACTTAATTTTCGCTTATTACTCGAAAACCAGATAAGGTTGAATAACGTTCAATACGTCATTTGTTGCGCATTCTAGTGCTCTTTCATAAGCAGTTGAGAGAATTACATAAAGTCTTACGGTTTTCCTGTAAATTGCAAAAAACTAAAAAAAAACTTAATTTTCGCTTATTACTCGAAAACCAGATAAGATTGAATAACGTTCAATACGTCATTTGTTGCGTATTCTAATGCTCTTTCATAAGCAGTTGAGAGAATTACATAAAGTCTTACGGTTTTCCTGTAAATTGCAAAAAACTAAAAAAAAACTTAATTTTCGCTTATTACTCGAAAACCAGATAAGATTGAATAACGTTCAATACGTCATTTGTTGCGTATTAAATTGCTCTTTCATAAGCATTAGTGAAAATCTAAGAAATTGTAACAGTTTTCCTGAAAATCGCGAAAAACCTAAAAATTACATCATTTTTGTCAAATATCTCGATAACCGCTTAAGATTGAATAACGTCCAATACGTCATTAGTTGCGCATTAAATTGCTCTTTCATAAGCATTAGTGAAAATTGAAGAAATTTTTACAGTTTTCCTGAAAATCGCAAAAAACCTAAAAATTACATCATTTTTGTCAAATATCTCGATAACCGCTTAAGATTGAATAACGTCCAATACGTCATTAGTTGCGCATTAAATTGCTCTTTCATAAGCATTAGTGAAAATTGAAGAAATTGTAACAGTTTTCCTGAAAATCGCGAAAAACCTAAAAATTACATCATTTTTGTCAAATATCTCGATAACCGCTTAAGATTGAATAACGCTCAATACGTCATTTGTCGCGTATTCTAATGCTCTTTCATAAGCAGATGAGAGAATTCCGTAAAGTCTTACGGTTCTCCTGTAAATTGCAAAAAACTAAAAAAAAACTTAATTTTCGCTTATTACTCGAAAACCAGATAAGATTGAATAACGTTCAATACGTCATTTGTTGCGTATTCTAATGCTCTTTCATAAGCAGTTGAGAGCATTACATAAAGTCTTACGGTTTTCCTGTAAATTGCAAAAAACTAAAAAAAAACTTAATTTTCGCTTATTACTCGAAAACCAGATAAGATTGAATAACGTTCAATACGTCATTTGTTGCGTATTAAATTGCTCTTTCATAAGCATTAGTGAAAATCTAAGAAATTGTAACAGTTTTCCTGAAAATCGCGAAAAACCTAAAAATTACATCATTTTTGTCAAATATCTCGATAACCGCTTAAGATTGAATAACGTCCAATACGTCATTAGTTGCGCATTAAATTGCTCTTTCATAAGCATTAGTGAAAATTGAAGAAATTTTAACAGTTTTCCTGAAAATCGCGAAAAACCTAAAAATTACATCATTTTTGTCAAATATCTCGATAACCGCTTAAGATTGAATAACGCTCAATACGTCATTTGTCGCGTATTCTAATGCTCTTTCATAAGCAGATGAGAGAATTCCGTAAAGTCTTACGGTTCTCCTGTAAATTGCAAAAAACTAAAAAAAAACTTAATTTTCGCTTATTACTCGAAAACCAGATAAGATTGAATAACGTTCTATACGTCATTTGTTGCGCATTCTAGTGCTCTTTCATAAGCAGTTGAGAGAATTACATAAAGTCTTACGGTTTTCCTGTAAATTGCAAAAAACTAAAAAAAAACTTAATTTTCGCTTATTACTCGAAAACCAGATAAGATTGAATAACTTTCAATACGTCATTTGTTGCGTATTCTAGTGCTCTTTCATAAGCAGTTGAGAGAATTACATAAAGTCTTACGGTTTTCCTGTAAATTGCAAAAAACTAAAAAAAAACTTAATTTTCGCTTATAACTCGAAAACCAGATAAGATTGAATAACGTTCAATACGTCATTTGTTGCGTATTCTAATGCTCTTTCATAAGCAGTTGAGAGAATTACATAAAGTCTTACGGTTTTCCTGTAAATTGCAAAAAACTAAAAAAAAACTTAATTTTCGCTTATTACTCGAAAACCAGATAAGATTGAATAACGTTCAATACGTCATTTGTTGCGTATTCTAATGCTCTTTCATAAGCAGTTGAGAGAATTACATAAAGTCTTACGGTTTTCCTGTAAATTGCAAAAAACTAAAAAAAAACTTAATTTTCGCTTATAACTCGAAAACCAGATAAGATTGAATAACGTTCAATATGTCATTTGTTGCGCATTCTAATGCTCTTTCATAAGCAGTTGAGAGAATTACATAAAGTCTTACGGTTTTCCTGTAAATTGCAAAAAACTAAAAAAAAACTTAATTTTCGCTTATAACTCGAAAACCAGATAATATTAAATAACGTTCAATATGTCATTTGTTGCGTATTCTAATGCTCTTTCATAAGCAGTTGAGAGAATTACATAAAGTCTTACGGTTTTCCTGTAAATTGCAAAAAACTAAAAAAAAACTTAATTTTCGCTTATTACTCGAAAACCAGATAAGGTTGAATAACGTTCAATACGTCATTTGTTGCGCATTCTAATGCTCTTTCATAAGCAGTTGAGAGAATTACATAAAGTCTTACGGTTTTCCTGTAAATTGCAAAAAACTAAAAAAAAACTTAATTTTCGCTTATTACTCGAAAACCAGATAAGATTGAATAACGTTCAATACGTCATTTGTTGCGTATTCTAGTGCTCTTTCATAAGCAGTTGAGAGAATTACATAAAGTCTTACGGTTTTCCTGTAAATTGCAAAAAACTAAAAAAAAACTTAATTTTCGCTTATTACTCGAAAACCAGATAAGATTGAATAACGTTCAATATGTCATTTGTTGCGTATTCTAATGCTCTTTCATAAGCAGTTGAGAGAATTACATAAAGTCTTACGGTTTTCCTGTAAATTGCAAAAAACTAAAAAAAAACTTAATTTTCGCTTATTACTCGAAAACCAGATAAGATTGAATAACGTTCAATATGTCATTTGTTGCGTATTCTAATGCTCTTTCATAAGCAGTTGAGAGAATTACATAAAGTCTTACGGTTTTCCTGTAAATTGCAAAAAACTAAAAAAAAACTTAATTTTCGCTTATTACTCGAAAACCAGATAAGATTGAATAACGTTCAATACGTCATTTGTTGCGTATTCTAATGCTCTTTCATAAGCAGTTGAGAGAATTACATAAAGTCTTACGGTTTTCCTGTAAATTGCAAAAAACTAAAAAAAAACTTAATTTTCGCTTATTACTCGAAAACCAGATAATATTGAATACCGTTCAATACGTCATTTGTTGCGTATTCTAGTGCTCTTTCATAAGCAGTTGAGAGAATTACATAAAGTCTTACGGTTTTCCTGTAAATTGCAAAAAACTAAAAAAAAACTTAATTTTCGCTTATTACTCGAAAACCAGATAAGATTGAATAACGTTCAATATGTCATTTGTTGTGTATTCTAATGCTCTTTCATAAGCAGTTGAGAGAATTACATAAAGTCTTACGGTTTTCCTGTAAATTGCAAAAAACTAAAAAAAAACTTAATTTTCGCTTATTACTCGAAAACCAGATAAGATTGAATAACGTTCAATACGTCATTTGTTGCGTATTCTAATGCTCTTTCATAAGCAGTTGAGAGAATTACATAAAGTCTTACGGTTTTCCTGTAAATTGCAAAAAACTAAAAAAAAACTTAATTTTCGCTTATTACTCGAAAACCAGATAAGATTGAATAACGTTCAATACGTCATTTGTTGCGTATTAAATTGCTCTTTCATAAGCATTAGTGAAAATCTAAGAAATTGTAACAGTTTTCCTGAAAATCGCGAAAAACCTAAAAATTACATCATTTTTGTCAAATATCTCGATAACCGCTTAAGATTGAATAACGTCCAATACGTCATTAGTTGCGCATTAAATTGCTCTTTCATAAGCATTAGTGAAAATTGAAGAAATTTTAACAGTTTTCCTGAAAATCGCAAAAAACCTAAAAATTACATCATTTTTGTCAAATATCTCGATAACCGCTTAAGATTGAATAACGTCCAATACGTCATTAGTTGCGCATTAAATTGCTCTTTCATAAGCATTAGTGAAAATTGAAGAAATTGTAACAGTTTTCCTGAAAATCGCGAAAAACCTAAAAATTACATCATTTTTGTCAAATATCTCGATAACCGCTTAAGATTGAATAACGCTCAATACGTCATTTGTCGCGTATTCTAATGCTCTTTCATAAGCAGATGAGAGAATTACGTAAAGTCTTACGGTTCTCCTGTAAATTGCAAAAAACTAAAAAAAAACTTAATTTTCGCTTATTACTCGAAAACCAGATAAGATTGAATAACGTTCTATACGTCATTTGTTGCGCATTCTAGTGCTCTTTCATAAGCAGTTGAGAGAATTACATAAAGTCTTACGGTTTTCCTGTAAATTGCAAAAAACTAAAAAAAAACTTAATTTTCGCTTATAACTCGAAAACCAGATAAGATTGAATAACGTTCAATATGTCATTTGTTGCGCATTCTAATGCTCTTTCATAAGCAGTTGAGAGAATTACATAAAGTCTTACGGTTTTCCTGTAAATTGCAAAAAACTAAAAAAAAACTTAATTTTCGCTTATTACTCGAAAACCAGATAAGATTGAATAACGTTCAATACGTCATTTGTTGCGCATTCTAATGCTCTTTCATAAGCAGTTGAGAGAATTACATAAAGTCTTACGGTTTTCCTGTAAATTGCAAAAAACTAAAAAAAAACTTAATTTTCGCTTATTACTCGAAAACCAGATAAGATTGAATAACGTTCAATATGTCATTTGTTGCGCATTCTAATGCTCTTTCATAAGCAGTTGAGAGAATTACATAAAGTCTTACGGTTTTCCTGTAAATTGCAAAAAACTAAAAAAAAACTTAATTTTCGCTTATTACTCGAAAACCAGATAAGGTTGAATAACGTTCAATACGTCATTTGTTGCGCATTCTAATGCTCTTTCATAAGCAGTTGAGAGAATTACATAAAGTCTTACGGTTTTCCTGTAAATTGCAAAAAACTAAAAAAAAACTTAATTTTCGCTTATTACTCGAAAACCAGATAAGATTGAATAACGTTCAATACGTCATTTGTTGCGTATTCTAATGCTCTTTCATAAGCAGTTGAGAGAATTACATAAAGTCTTACGGTTTTCCTGTAAATTGCAAAAAACTAAAAAAAAACTTAATTTTCGCTTATAACTCGAAAACCAGATAAGATTGAATAACGTTCAATATGTCATTTGTTGCGCATTCTAATGCTCTTTCATAAGCAGTTGAGAGAATTACATAAAGTCTTACGGTTTTCCTGTAAATTGCAAAAAACTAAAAAAAAACTTAATTTTCGCTTATTACTCGAAAACCAGATAAGGTTGAATAACGTTCAATACGTCATTTGTTGCGCATTCTAATGCTCTTTCATAACCAGTTGAGAGAATTACATAAAGTCTTACGGTTTTCCTGTAAATTGCAAAAAACTAAAAAAAAACTTAATTTTCGCTTATTACTCGAAAACCAGATAAGATTGAATAACGTTCAATACGTCATTTGTTGCGTATTAAATTGCTCTTTCATAAGCATTAGTGAAAATCTAAGAAATTGTAACAGTTTTCCTGAAAATCGCGAAAAACCTAAAAATTACATCATTTTTGTCAAATATCTCGATAACCGCTTAAGATTGAATAACGTCCAATACGTCATTAGTTGCGCATTAAATTGCTCTTTCATAAGCATTAGTGAAAATTGAAGAAATTTTAACAGTTTTCCTGAAAATCGCAAAAAACCTAAAAATTACATCATTTTTGTCAAATATCTCGATAACCGCTTAAGATTGAATAACGTCCAATACGTCATTAGTTGCGCATTAAATTGCTCTTTCATAAGCATTAGTGAAAATTGAAGAAATTGTAACAGTTTTCCTGAAAATCGCGAAAAACCTAAAAATTACATCATTTTTGTCAAATATCTCGATAACCGCTTAAGATTGAATAACGCTCAATACGTCATTTGTCGCGTATTCTAATGCTCTTTCATAAGCAGATGAGAGAATTCCGTAAAGTCTTACGGTTCTCCTGTAAATTGCAAAAAACTAAAAAAAAACTTAATTTTCGCTTATTACTCGAAAACCAGATAAGATTGAATAACGTTCAATACGTCATTTGTTGCGTATTCTAATGCTCTTTCATAAGCAGTTGAGAGAATTACATAAAGTCTTACGGTTTTCCTGTAAATTGCAAAAAACTAAAAAAAAACTTAATTTTCGCTTATTACTCGAAAACCAGATAAGATTGAATAACGTTCAATACGTCATTTGTTGCGTATTAAATTGCTCTTTCATAAGCAGTTGAGAGAATTACATAAAGTCTTACGGTTTTCCTGTAAATTGCAAAAAACTAAAAAAAAACTTAATTTTCGCTTATTACTCGAAAACCAGATAAGATTGAATAACGTTCAATACGTCATTTGTTGCGTATTCTAATGCTCTTTCATAAGCAGTTGAGAGAATTACATAAAGTCTTACGGTTTTCCTGTAAATTGCAAAAAACTAAAAAAAAACTTAATTTTCGCTTATTACTCGAAAACCAGATAAGATTGAATAACGTTCAATACGTCATTTGTTGCGTATTCTAATGCTCTTTCATAAGCAGTTGAGAGAATTACATAAAGTCTTACGGTTTTCCTGTAAATTGCAAAAAACTAAAAAAAAACTTAATTTTCGCTTATTACTCGAAAACCAGATAAGATTGAATAACGTTCAATACGTCATTTGTTGCGTATTCTAATGCTCTTTCATAAGCAGTTGAGAGAATTACATAAAGTCTTACGGTTTTCCTGTAAATTGCAAAAAACTAAAAAAAAACTTAATTTTCGCTTATTACTCGAAAACCAGATAAGATTGAATAACGTTCAATACGTCATTTGTTGCGTATTCTAATGCTCTTTCATAAGCAGTTGAGAGAATTACATAAAGTCTTACGGTTTTCCTGTAAATTGCAAAAAACTAAAAAAAAACTTAATTTTCGCTTATTACTCGAAAACCAGATAAGATTGAATAACGTTCAATACGTCATTTGTTGCGTATTCTAATGCTCTTTCATAAGCAGTTGAGAGAATTACATAAAGTCTTACGGTTTTCCTGTAAATTGCAAAAAACTAAAAAAAAACTTAATTTTCGCTTATTACTCGAAAACCAGATAAGATTGAATAACGTTCAATACGTCATTTGTTGCGTATTCTAATGCTCTTTCATAAGCAGTTGAGAGAATTACATAAAGTCTTACGGTTTTCCTGTAAATTGCAAAAAACTAAAAAAAAACTTAATTTTCGCTTATTACTCGAAAACCAGATAAGATTGAATAACGTTCAATACGTCATTTGTTGCGTATTCTAATGCTCTTTCATAAGCAGTTGAGAGAATTACATAAAGTCTTACGGTTTTCCTGTAAATTGCAAAAAACTAAAAAAAAACTTAATTTTCGCTTATTACTCGAAAACCAGATAAGATTGAATAACGTTCAATACGTCATTTGTTGCGTATTCTAATGCTCTTTCATAAGCAGTTGAGAGAATTACATAAAGTCTTACGGTTTTCCTGTAAATTGCAAAAAACTAAAAAAAAACTTAATTTTCGCTTATTACTCGAAAACCAGATAAGATTGAATAACGTTCAATACGTCATTTGTTGCGTATTCTAATGCTCTTTCATAAGCAGTTGAGAGAATTACATAAAGTCTTACGGTTTTCCTGTAAATTGCAAAAAACTAAAAAAAAACTTAATTTTCGCTTATTACTCGAAAACCAGATAAGATTGAATAACGTTCTATACGTCATTTGTTGCGCATTCTAGTGCTCTTTCATAAGCAGTTGAGAGAATTACATAAAGTCTTACGGTTTTCCTGTAAATTGCAAAAAACTAAAAAAAAACTAAATTTTCGCTTATTACTCGAAAACCAGATAAGATTGAATAACGTTCAATATGTCATTTGTTGCGTATTCTAATGCTCTTTCGTAAGCAGTTGAGAGAATTACATAAAGTCTTACGGTTTTCCTGTAAATTGCAAAAAACTAAAAAAAAACTTAATTTTCGCTTATTACTCGAAAACCAGATAAGATTGAATAACGTTCAATACGTCATTTGTTGCGTATTAAATTGCTCTTTCATAAGCATTAGTGAAAATCTAAGAAATTGTAACAGTTTTCCTGAAAATCGCGAAAAACCTAAAAATTACATCATTTTTGTCAAATATCTCGATAACCGCTTAAGATTGAATAACGTCCAATACGTCATTAGTTGCGCATTAAATTGCTCTTTCATAAGCATTAGTGAAAATTGAAGAAATTTTAACAGTTTTCCTGAAAATCGCAAAAAACCTAAAAATTACATCATTTTTGTCAAATATCTCGATAACCGCTTAAGATTGAATAACGTCCAATACGTCATTAGTTGCGCATTAAATTGCTCTTTCATAAGCATTAGTGAAAATTGAAGAAATTGTAACAGTTTTCCTGAAAATCGCGAAAAACCTAAAAATTACATCATTTTTGTCAAATATCTCGATAACCGCTTAAGATTGAATAACGCTCAATACGTCATTTGTCGCGTATTCTAATGCTCTTTCATAAGCAGATGAGAGAATTCCGTAAAGTCTTACGGTTCTCCTGTAAATTGCAAAAAACTAAAAAAAAACTTAATTTTCGCTTATTACTCGAAAACCAGATAAGATTGAATAACGTTCAATACGTCATTTGTTGCGTATTCTAATGCTCTTTCATAAGCAGTTGAGAGAATTACATAAAGTCTTACGGTTTTCCTGTAAATTGCAAAAAACTAAAAAAAAACTTAATTTTCGCTTATTACTCGAAAACCAGATAAGATTGAATAACGTTCAATACGTCATTTGTTGCGTATTAAATTGCTCTTTCATAAGCAGTTGAGAGAATTACATAAAGTCTTACGGTTTTCCTGTAAATTGCAAAAAACTAAAAAAAAACTTAATTTTCGCTTATTACTCGAAAACCAGATAAGATTGAATAACGTTCAATACGTCATTTGTTGCGTATTCTAATGCTCTTTCATAAGCAGTTGAGAGAATTACATAAAGTCTTACGGTTTTCCTGTAAATTGCAAAAAACTAAAAAAAAACTTAATTTTCGCTTATTACTCGAAAACCAGATAAGATTGAATAACGTTCAATACGTCATTTGTTGCGTATTCTAATGCTCTTTCATAAGCAGTTGAGAGAATTACATAAAGTCTTACGGTTTTCCTGTAAATTGCAAAAAACTAAAAAAAAACTTAATTTTCGCTTATTACTCGAAAACCAGATAAGATTGAATAACGTTCAATACGTCATTTGTTGCGTATTCTAATGCTCTTTCATAAGCAGTTGAGAGAATTACATAAAGTCTTACGGTTTTCCTGTAAATTGCAAAAAACTAAAAAAAAACTTAATTTTCGCTTATTACTCGAAAACCAGATAAGATTGAATAACGTTCAATACGTCATTTGTTGCGTATTCTAATGCTCTTTCATAAGCAGTTGAGAGAATTACATAAAGTCTTACGGTTTTCCTGTAAATTGCAAAAAACTAAAAAAAAACTTAATTTTCGCTTATTACTCGAAAACCAGATAAGATTGAATAACGTTCAATACGTCATTTGTTGCGTATTCTAATGCTCTTTCATAAGCAGTTGAGAGAATTACATAAAGTCTTACGGTTTTCCTGTAAATTGCAAAAAACTAAAAAAAAACTTAATTTTCGCTTATTACTCGAAAACCAGATAAGATTGAATAACGTTCAATACGTCATTTGTTGCGTATTCTAATGCTCTTTCATAAGCAGTTGAGAGAATTACATAAAGTCTTACGGTTTTCCTGTAAATTGCAAAAAACTAAAAAAAAACTTAATTTTCGCTTATTACTCGAAAACCAGATAAGATTGAATAACGTTCAATACGTCATTTGTTGCGTATTCTAATGCTCTTTCATAAGCAGTTGAGAGAATTACATAAAGTCTTACGGTTTTCCTGTAAATTGCAAAAAACTAAAAAAAAACTTAATTTTCGCTTATTACTCGAAAACCAGATAAGATTGAATAACGTTCAATACGTCATTTGTTGCGTATTCTAATGCTCTTTCATAAGCAGTTGAGAGAATTACATAAAGTCTTACGGTTTTCCTGTAAATTGCAAAAAACTAAAAAAAAACTTAATTTTCGCTTATTACTCGAAAACCAGATAAGATTGAATAACGTTCAATACGTCATTTGTTGCGTATTCTAATGCTCTTTCATAAGCAGTTGAGAGAATTACATAAAGTCTTACGGTTTTCCTGTAAATTGCAAAAAACTAAAAAAAAACTTAATTTTCGCTTATTACTCGAAAACCAGATAAGATTGAATAACGTTCTATACGTCATTTGTTGCGCATTCTAGTGCTCTTTCATAAGCAGTTGAGAGAATTACATAAAGTCTTACGGTTTTCCTGTAAATTGCAAAAAACTAAAAAAAAACTAAATTTTCGCTTATTACTCGAAAACCAGATAAGATTGAATAACGTTCAATATGTCATTTGTTGCGTATTCTAATGCTCTTTCGTAAGCAGTTGAGAGAATTACATAAAGTCTTACGGTTTTCCTGTAAATTGCAAAAAACTAAAAAAAAACTTAATTTTCGCTTATTACTCGAAAACCAGATAAGATTGAATAACGTTCAATACGTCATTTGTTGCGTATTAAATTGCTCTTTCATAAGCATTAGTGAAAATCTAAGAAATTGTAACAGTTTTCCTGAAAATCGCGAAAAACCTAAAAATTACATCATTTTTGTCAAATATCTCGATAACCGCTTAAGATTGAATAACGTCCAATACGTCATTAGTTGCGCATTAAATTGCTCTTTCATAAGCATTAGTGAAAATTGAAGAAATTTTAACAGTTTTCCTGAAAATCGCAAAAAACCTAAAAATTACATCATTTTTGTCAAATATCTCGATAACCGCTTAAGATTGAATAACGTCCAATACGTCATTAGTTGCGCATTAAATTGCTCTTTCATAAGCATTAGTGAAAATTGAAGAAATTGTAACAGTTTTCCTGAAAATCGCGAAAAACCTAAAAATTACATCATTTTTGTCAAATATCTCGATAACCGCTTAAGATTGAATAACGCTCAATACGTCATTTGTCGCGTATTCTAATGCTCTTTCATAAGCAGATGAGAGAATTCCGTAAAGTCTTACGGTTCTCCTGTAAATTGCAAAAAACTAAAAAAAAACTTAATTTTCGCTTATTACTCGAAAACCAGATAAGATTGAATAACGTTCTATACGTCATTTGTTGCGCATTCTAGTGCTCTTTCATAAGCAGTTGAGAGAATTACATAAAGTCTTACGGTTTTCCTGTAAATTGCAAAAAACTAAAAAAAAACTTAATTTTCGCTTATTACTCGAAAACCAGATAAGATTGAATAACTTTCAATACGTCATTTGTTGCGTATTCTAGTGCTCTTTCATAAGCAGTTGAGAGAATTACATAAAGTCTTACGGTTTTCCTGTAAATTGCAAAAAACTAAAAAAAAACTTAATTTTCGCTTATTACTCGAAAACCAGATAAGATTGAATAACGTTCAATACGTCATTTGTTGCGTATTCTAATGCTCTTTCATAAGCAGTTGAGAGAATTACATAAAGTCTTACGGTTTTCCTGTAAATTGCAAAAAACTAAAAAAAAACTTAATTTTCGCTTATTACTCGAAAACCAGATAAGATTGAATAACGTTCTATACGTCATTTGTTGCGCATTCTAGTGCTCTTTCATAAGCAGTTGAGAGAATTACATAAAGTCTTACGGTTTTCCTGTAAATTGCAAAAAACTAAAAAAAAACTTAATTTTCGCTTATTACTCGAAAACCAGATAAGATTGAATTACGTTCAATATGTCATTTGTTGCGTATTCTAATGCTCTTTCATAAGCAGTTGAGAGAATTACATAAAGTCTTACGGTTTTCCTGTAAATTGCAAAAAACTAAAAAAAAACTTAATTTTCGCTTATTACTCGAAAACCAGATAAGATTGAATAACGTTCAATACGTCATTTGTTGCGTATTAAATTGCTCTTTCATAAGCATTAGTGAAAATCTAAGAAATTGTAACAGTTTTCCTGAAAATCGCGAAAAACCTAAAAATTACATCATTTTTGTCAAATATCTCGATAACCGCTTAAGATTGAATAACGTCCAATACGTCATTAGTTGCGCATTAAATTGCTCTTTCATAAGCATTAGTGAAAATTGAAGAAATTTTAACAGTTTTCCTGAAAATCGCAAAAAACCTAAAAATTACATCATTTTTGTCAAATATCTCGATAACCGCTTAAGATTGAATAACGTCCAATACGTCATTAGTTGCGCATTAAATTGCTCTTTCATAAGCATTAGTGAAAATTGAAGAAATTGTAACAGTTTTCCTGAAAATCGCGAAAAACCTAAAAATTACATCATTTTTGTCAAATATCTCGATAACCGCTTAAGATTGAATAACGCTCAATACGTCATTTGTCGCGTATTCTAATGCTCTTTCATAAGCAGATGAGAGAATTCCGTAAAGTCTTACGGTTCTCCTGTAAATTGCAAAAAACTAAAAAAAAACTTAATTTTCGCTTATTACTCGAAAACCAGATAAGATTGAATAACGTTCTATACGTCATTTGTTGCGCATTCTAGTGCTCTTTCATAAGCAGTTGAGAGAATTACATAAAGTCTTACGGTTTTCCTGTAAATTGCAAAAAACTAAAAAAAAACTTAATTTTCGCTTATTACTCGAAAACCAGATAAGATTGAATAACTTTCAATACGTCATTTGTTGCGTATTCTAGTGCTCTTTCATAAGCAGTTGAGAGAATTACATAAAGTCTTACGGTTTTCCTGTAAATTGCAAAAAACTAAAAAAAAACTTAATTTTCGCTTATAACTCGAAAACCAGATAAGATTGAATAACGTTCAATATGTCATTTGTTGCGCATTCTAATGCTCTTTCATAAGCAGTTGAGAGAATTACATAAAGTCTTACGGTTTTCCTGTAAATTGCAAAAAACTAAAAAAAAACTTAATTTTCGCTTATAACTCGAAAACCAGATAAGATTAAATAACGTTCAATATGTCATTTGTTGCGTATTCTAATGCTCTTTCATAAGCAGTTGAGAGAATTACATAAAGTCTTACGGTTTTCCTGTAAATTGCAAAAAACTAAAAAAAAACTTAATTTTCGCTTATTACTCGAAAACCAGATAAGATTGAATAACGTTCAATACGTCATTTGTTGCGTATTCTAGTGCTCTTTCATAAGCAGTTGAGAGAATTACATAAAGTCTTACGGTTTTCCTGTAAATTGCAAAAAACTAAAAAAAAACTTAATTTTCGCTTATTACTCGAAAACCAGATAAGATTGAATAACGTTCAATATGTCATTTATTGCGTATTCTAATGCTCTTTCATAAGCAGTTGAGAGAATTACATAAAGTCTTACGGTTTTCCTGTAAATTGCAAAAAACTAAAAAAAAACTTAATTTTCGCTTATTACTCGAAAACCAGATAAGATTGAATAACGTTCAATATGTCATTTGTTGCGTATTCTAATGCTCTTTCATAAGCAGTTGAGAGAATTACATAAAGTCTTACGGTTTTCCTGTAAATTGCAAAAAACTAAAAAAAAACTTAATTTTCGCTTATTACTCGAAAACCAGATAAGATTGAATAACGTTCAATACGTCATTTGTTGCGTATTCTAATGCTCTTTCATAAGCAGTTGAGAGAATTACATAAAGTCTTACGGTTTTCCTGTAAATTGCAAAAAACTAAAAAAAAACTTAATTTTCGCTTATTACTCGAAAACCAGATAATATTGAATACCGTTCAATACGTCATTTGTTGCGTATTCTAATGCTCTTTCATAAGCAGTTGAGAGAATTACATAAAGTCTTACGGTTTTCCTGTAAATTGCAAAAAACTAAAAAAAAACTTAATTTTCTCTTATAACTCGAAAACCAGATAAGATTGAATAACGTTTAATACGTCATTTGTTGCGTATTCTAGTGCTCTTTCATAAGCAGTTGAGAGAATTACATAAAGTCTTACGGTTTTCCTGTAAATTGCAAAAAACTAAAAAAAAACTTAATTTTCGCTTATTACTCGAAAACCAGATAAGATTGAATAACGTTCAATATGTCATTTGTTGTGTATTCTAATGCTCTTTCATAAGCAGTTGAGAGAATTACATAAAGTCTTACGGTTTTCCTGTAAATTGCAAAAAACTAAAAAAAAACTTAATTTTCGCTTATTACTCGAAAACCAGATAAGATTGAATAACGTTCAATACGTCATTTGTTGCGTATTCTAATGCTCTTTCATAAGCAGTTGAGAGAATTACATAAAGTCTTACGGTTTTCCTGTAAATTGCAAAAAACTAAAAAAAAACTTAATTTTCGCTTATTACTCGAAAACCAGATAAGATTGAATAACGTTCAATACGTCATTTGTTGCGTATTAAATTGCTCTTTCATAAGCATTAGTGAAAATCTAAGAAATTGTAACAGTTTTCCTGAAAATCGCGAAAAACCTAAAAATTACATTATTTTTGTCAAATATCTCGATAACCGCTTAAGATTGAATAACGTCCAATACGTCATTAGTTGCGCATTAAATTGCTCTTTCATAAGCATTAGTGAAAATTGAAGAAATTGTAACAGTTTTCCTGAAAATCGCGAAAAACCTAAAAATTACATCATTTTTGTCAAATATCTCGATAACCGCTTAAGATTGAATAACGCTCAATACGTCATTTGTCGCGTATTCTAATGCTCTTTCATAAGCAGATGAGAGAATTACGTAAAGTCTTACGGTTCTCCTGTAAATTGCAAAAAACTAAAAAAAAACTTAATTTTCGCTTATTACTCGAAAACCAGATAAGATTGAATAACGTTCTATACGTCATTTGTTGCGCATTCTAGTGCTCTTTCATAAGCAGTTGAGAGAATTACATAAAGTCTTACGGTTTTCCTGTAAATTGCAAAAAACTAAAAAAAAACTTAATTTTCGCTTATTACTCGAAAACCAGATAAGATTGAATAACTTTCAATACGTCATTTGTTGCGTATTCTAGTGCTCTTTCATAAGCAGTTGAGAGAATTACATAAAGTCTTACGGTTTTCCTGTAAATTGCAAAAAACTAAAAAAAAACTTAATTTTCGCTTATTACTCGAAAACCAGATAAGGTTGAATAACGTTCAATACGTCATTTGTTGCGCATTCTAATGCTCTTTCATAAGCAGTTGAGAGAATTACATAAAGTCTTACGGTTTTCCTGTAAATTGCAAAAAACTAAAAAAAAACTTAATTTTCGCTTATAACTCGAAAACCAGATAAGATTGAATAACGTTCAATATGTCATTTGTTGCGCATTCTAATGCTCTTTCATAAGCAGTTGAGAGAATTACATAAAGTCTTACGGTTTTCCTGTAAATTGCAAAAAACTAAAAAAAAACTTAATTTTCGCTTATTACTCGAAAACCAGATAAGATTGAATAACGTTCAATACGTCATTTGTTGCGTATTCTAATGCTCTTTCATAAGCAGTTGAGAGAATTACATAAAGTCTTACGGTTTTCCTGTAAATTGCAAAAAACTAAAAAAAAACTTAATTTTCGCTTATTACTCGAAAACCAGATAAGATTGAATAACGTTCAATATGTCATTTGTTGCGTATTCTAATGCTCTTTCATAAGCAGTTGAGAGAATTACATAAAGTCTTACGGTTTTCATGTAAATTGCAAAAAACTAAAAAAAAACTTAATTTTCGCTTATAACTCGAAAACCAGATAAGATTGAATAACGTTCAATACGTCATTTGTTGCGCATTCTAATGCTCTTTCATAACCAGTTGAGAGAATTACATAAAGTCTTACGGTTTTCCTGTAAATTGCAAAAAACTAAAAAAAAACTTAATTTTCGCTTATTACTCGAAAACCAGATAAGATTGAATAACGTTCAATACGTCATTTGTTGCGTATTAAATTGCTCTTTCATAAGCATTAGTGAAAATCTAAGAAATTGTAACAGTTTTCCTGAAAATCGCGAAAAACCTAAAAATTACATCATTTTTGTCAAATATCTCGATAACCGCTTAAGATTGAATAACGCTCAATACGTCATTTGTCGCGTATTCTAATGCTCTTTCATAAGCAGATGAGAGAATTCCGTAAAGTCTTACGGTTCTCCTGTAAATTGCAAAAAACTAAAAAAAAACTAAATTTTCGCTTATTACTCGAAAACCAGATAAGATTGAATAACGTTCAATACGTCATTTGTTGCGTATTCTAATGCTCTTTCATAAGCAGTTGAGAGAATTACATAAAGTCTTACGGTTTTCCTGTAAATTGCAAAAAACTAAAAAAAAACTTAATTTTCGCTTATTACTCGAAAACCAGATAAGATTGAATAACGTTCAATACGTCATTTGTTGCGTATTAAATTGCTCTTTCATAAGCAGTTGAGAGAATTACATAAAGTCTTACGGTTTTCCTGTAAATTGCAAAAAACTAAAAAAAAACTTAATTTTCGCTTATTACTCGAAAACCAGATAAGATTGAATAACGTTCAATACGTCATTTGTTGCGTATTCTAATGCTCTTTCATAAGCAGTTGAGAGAATTACATAAAGTCTTACGGTTTTCCTGTAAATTGCAAAAAACTAAAAAAAAACTTAATTTTCGCTTATTACTCGAAAACCAGATAAGATTGAATAACGTTCAATACGTCATTTGTTGCGTATTCTAATGCTCTTTCATAAGCAGTTGAGAGAATTACATAAAGTCTTACGGTTTTCCTGTAAATTGCAAAAAACTAAAAAAAAACTTAATTTTCGCTTATTACTCGAAAACCAGATAAGATTGAATAACGTTCAATACGTCATTTGTTGCGTATTCTAATGCTCTTTCATAAGCAGTTGAGAGAATTACATAAAGTCTTACGGTTTTCCTGTAAATTGCAAAAAACTAAAAAAAACTTAATTTTCGCTTATTACTCGAAAACCAGATAAGATTGAATAACGTTCAATAGGTCATTTGTTGCGTATTCTAATGCTCTTTCATAAGCAGATGAGAGAATTCCGTAAAGTCTTACGGTTTTCCTGTAAATTGCAAAAAACTAAAAAAAAACTTAATTTTCGCTTATTACTCGAAAACCAGATAAGATTGAATAACGTTCAATACGTCATTTGTTGCGTATTCTAATGCTCTTTCATAAGCAGTTGAGAGAATTCCGTAAAGTCTTACGGTTTTCCTGTAAATTGCAAAAAACTAAAAAAAAACTTAATTTTCGCTTATTACTCGAAAACCAGATAAGATTGAATAACGTTCAATACGTCATTTGTTGCGCATTCTAATGCTCTTTCATAAGCAGTTGAGAGAATTACATAAAGTCTTACGGTTTTCCTGTAAATTGTAAAAAACTAAAAAAAAACTTAATTTTCGCTTATTACTCGAAAACCAGATAAGATTGAATAACGTTCAATATGTCATTTGTTGCGTATTCTAATGCTCTTTCATAAGCAGATGAGAGAATTCCGTAAAGTCTTACGGTTTTCCTGTAAATTGCAAAAAACTAAAAAAAAACTTAATTTTCGCTTATTACTCGAAAACCAGATAAGATTGAATAACGTTCAATACGTCATTTGTTGCGTATTCTAATGCTCTTTCATAAGCAGTTGAGAGAATTCCGTAAAGTCTTACGGTTTTCCTGTAAATTGCAAAAAACTAAAAAAAAACTTAATTTTCGCTTATTACTCGAAAACCAGATAAGATTGAATAACGTTCAATATGTCATTTGTTGCGTATTCTAATGCTCTTTCATAAGCAGTTGAGAGAATTACATAAAGTCTACGGTTTTCCTGTAAATTGCAAAAAACTAAAAAAAAACTTAATTTTCGCTTATAACTTGAAAACCAGATAAGATTGAATAACGTTCAATACGTCATTTGTTGCGTATTCTAATGCTCTTTCATAAGCAGTTGAGAGAATTACATAAAGTCTTACGGTTTTCCTGTAAATTGCAAAAAACTAAAAAAAAACTTAATTTTCGCTTATTACTCGAAAACCAGATAAGATTGAATAACGTTCAATACGTCATTTGTTGCGTATTCTAATGCTCTTTCATAAGCAGTTGAGAGAATTACATAAAGTCTTACGGTTTTCCTGTAAATTGCAAAAAACTAAAAAAAACTTAATTTTCGCTTATTACTCGAAAACCAGATAAGATTGAATAACGTTCAATAGGTCATTTGTTGCGTATTCTAATGCTCTTTCATAAGCAGATGAGAGAATTCCGTAAAGTCTTACGGTTTTCCTGTAAATTGCAAAAAACTAAAAAAAAACTTAATTTTCGCTTATTACTCGAAAACCAGATAAGATTGAATAACGTTCAATACGTCATTTGTTGCGTATTCTAATGCTCTTTCATAAGCAGTTGAGAGAATTCCGTAAAGTCTTACGGTTTTCCTGTAAATTGCAAAAAACTAAAAAAAAACTTAATTTTCGCTTATTACTCGAAAACCAGATAAGATTGAATAACGTTCAATACGTCATTTGTTGCGCATTCTAATGCTCTTTCATAAGCAGTTGAGAGAATTACATAAAGTCTTACGGTTTTCCTGTAAATTGTAAAAAACTAAAAAAAAACTTAATTTTCGCTTATTACTCGAAAACCAGATAAGATTGAATAACGTTCAATATGTCATTTGTTGCGTATTCTAATGCTCTTTCATAAGCAGATGAGAGAATTCCGTAAAGTCTTACGGTTTTCCTGTAAATTGCAAAAAACTAAAAAAAAACTTAATTTTCGCTTATTACTCGAAAACCAGATAAGATTGAATAACGTTCAATACGTCATTTGTTGCGTATTCTAATGCTCTTTCATAAGCAGTTGAGAGAATTCCGTAAAGTCTTACGGTTTTCCTGTAAATTGCAAAAAACTAAAAAAAAACTTAATTTTCGCTTATTACTCGAAAACCAGATAAGGTTGAATAACGTTCAATACGTCATTTGTTGCGCATTCTAATGCTCTTTCATAAGCAGTTGAGAGAATTACATAAAGTCTTACGGTTTTCCTGTAAATTGCAAAAAACTAAAAAAAAACTTAATTTTCGCTTATTACTCGAAAACCAGATAAGATTGAATAACGTTCAATACGTCATTTGTTGCGTATTCTAATGCTCTTTCATAAGCAGTTGAGAGAATTCCGTAAAGTCTTACGGTTTTCCTGTAAATTGCAAAAAACTAAAAAAAAACTTAATTTTCGCTTATTACTCGAAAACCAGATAAGATTGAATAACGTTCAATACGTCATTTGTTGCGTATTCTAATGCTCTTTCATAAGCAGTTGAGAGAATTACATAAAGTCTTACGGTTTTCCTGTAAATTGCAAAAAACTAAAAAAAAACTTAATTTTCGCTTATTACTCGAAAACCAGATAAGATTGAATAACGTTCAATATGTCATTTGTTGCGTATTCTAATGCTCTTTCATAAGCAGATGAGAGAATTCCGTAAAGTCTTACGGTTTTCCTGTAAATTGCAAAAAACTAAAAAAAAACTTAATTTTCGCTTATTACTCGAAAACCAGATAAGATTGAATAACGTTCAATACGTCATTTGTTGCGTATTCTAATGCTCTTTCATAAGCAGTTGAGAGAATTCCGTAAAGTCTTACGGTTTTCCTGTAAATTGCAAAAAACTAAAAAAAAACTTAATTTTCGCTTATTACTCGAAAACCAGATAAGGTTGAATAACGTTCAATACGTCATTTGTTGCGCATTCTAATGCTCTTTCATAAGCAGTTGAGAGAATTACATAAAGTCTTACGGTTTTCCTGTAAATTGCAAAAAACTAAAAAAAAACTTAATTTTCGCTTATTACTCGAAAACCAGATAAGATTGAATAACGTTCAATACGTCATTTGTTGCGTATTCTAATGCTCTTTCATAAGCAGTTGAGAGAATTCCGTAAAGTCTTACGGTTTTCCTGTAAATTGCAAAAAACTAAAAAAAAACTTAATTTTCGCTTATTACTCGAAAACCAGATAAGATTGAATAACGTTCAATACGTCATTTGTTGCGTATTCTAATGCTCTTTCATAAGCAGTTGAGAGAATTACATAAAGTCTTACGGTTTTCCTGTAAATTGCAAAAAACTAAAAAAAAACTTAATTTTCGCTTATTACTCGAAAACCAGATAAGATTGAATAACGTTCAATACGTCATTTGTTGCGCATTCTAATGCTCTTTCATAACCAGTTGAGAGAATTACATAAAGTCTTACGGTTTTCCTGTAAATTGCAAAAAACTAAAAAAAAACTTAATTTTCGCTTATTACTCGAAAACCAGATAAGATTGAATAACGTTCAATACGTCATTTGTTGCGTATTCTAATGCTCTTTCATAAGCAGTTGAGAGAATTACATAAAGTCTTACGGTTTTCCTGTAAATTGCAAAAAACTAAAAAAAAACTTAATTTTTGCTTATTACTCGAAAACCAGATAAGATTGAATAACGTTCAATACGTCATTTGTTGCGTATTCTAATGCTCTTTCATAAGCAGATGAGAGAATTCCGTAAAGTCTTACGGTTTTCCTGTAAATTGCAAAAAACTAAAAAAAAACTTAATTTTTGCTTATTACTCGAAAACCAGATAAGATTGAATAACGTTCAATACGTCATTTGTTGCGTATTCTAATGCTCTTTCATAAGCAGTTGAGAGAATTACATAAAGTCTTACGGTTTTCCTGTAAATTGCAAAAAACTAAAAAAAAACTTAATTTTCGCTTATTACTCGAAAACCAGATAAGATTGAATAACGTTCAATACGTCATTTGTTGCGTATTCTAGTGCTCTTTCATAAGCAGTTGAGAGAATTACATAAAGTCTTACGGTTTTCCTGTAAATTGCAAAAAACTAAAAAAAAACTTAATTTTTGCTTATTACTCGAAAACCAGATAAGATTGAATAACGTTCAATACGTCATTTGTTGCGTATTCTAATGCTCTTTCATAAGCAGATGAGAGAATTCCGTAAAGTCTTACGGTTTTCCTGTAAATTGCAAAAAACTAAAAAAAAACTTAATTTTTGCTTATTACTCGAAAACCAGATAAGATTGAATAACGTTCAATACGTCATTTGTTGCGTATTCTAATGCTCTTTCATAAGCAGTTGAGAGAATTACATAAAGTCTTACGGTTTTCCTGTAAATTGCAAAAAACTAAAAAAAAACTTAATTTTCGCTTATTACTCGAAAACCAGATAAGATTGAATAACGTTCAATACGTCATTTGTTGCGTATTCTAATGCTCTTTCATAAGCAGTTGAGAGAATTACATAAAGTCTTACGGTTTTCCTGTAAATTGCAAAAAACTAAAAAAAAACTTAATTTTTGCTTATTACTCGAAAACCAGATAAGATTGAATAACGTTCAATACGTCATTTGTTGCGTATTCTAATGCTCTTTCATAAGCAGATGAGAGAATTCCGTAAAGTCTTACGGTTTTCCTGTAAATTGCAAAAAACTAAAAAAAAACTTAATTTTTGCTTATTACTCGAAAACCAGATAAGATTGAATAACGTTCAATACGTCATTTGTTGCGTATTCTAGTGCTCTTTCATAAGCAGTTGAGAGAATTACATAAAGTCTTACGGTTTTCCTGTAAATTGCAAAAAACTAAAAAAAAACTTAATTTTCGCTTATTACTCGAAAACCAGATAAGATTGAATAACGTTCAATACGTCATTTGTTGCGTATTCTAATGCTCTTTCATAAGCAGATGAGAGAATTCCGTAAAGTCTTACGGTTTTCCTGTAAATTGCAAAAAACTAAAAAAAAACTTAATTTTCGCTTATTACTCGAAAACCAGATAAGATTGAATAACGTTCAATACGTCATTTGTTGCGTATTCTAATGCTCTTTCATAAGCAGTTGAGAGAATTACATAAAGTCTTACGGTTTTCCTGTAAATTGCTAAAAACTAAAAAAAAACTTAATTTTCGCTTATAACTTGAAAACCAGATAAGATTGAATAACGTTCAATACGTCATTTGTTGCGTATTCTAATGCTCTTTCATAAGCAGTTGAGAGAATTACATAAAGTCTTACGGTTTTCCTGTAAATTGCAAAAAACTAAAAAAAAACTTAATTTTCGCTTATTACTCGAAAACCAGATAAGATTGAATAACGTTCAATACGTCATTTGTTGCGTATTCTAATGCTCTTTCATAAGCAGTTGAGAGAATTACATAAAGTCTTACGGTTTTCCTGTAAATTGCAAAAAACTAAAAAAAAACTTAATTTTTGCTTATTACTCGAAAACCAGATAAGATTGAATAACGTTCAATACGTCATTTGTTGCGTATTCTAATGCTCTTTCATAAGCAGATGAGAGAATTCCGTAAAGTCTTACGGTTTTCCTGTAAATTGCAAAAAACTAAAAAATAACTTAATTTTCGCTTATAACTTGAAAACCAGATAAGGTTGAATAACGTTCAATACGTCATTTGTTGCGTATTCTAATGCTCTTTCATAAGCAGTTGAGAGAATTACATAAAGTCTTACGGTTTTCCTGTAAATTGCAAAAAACTAAAAAAAAACTTAATTTTCGCTTATTACTCGAAAACCAGATAAGATTGAATAACGTTCAATACGTCATTTGTTGCGTATTCTAGTGCTCTTTCATAAGCAGTTGAGAGAATTACATAAAGTCTTACGGTTTTCCTGTAAATTGCAAAAAACTAAAAAAAAACTTAATTTTCGCTTATTATTCGAAAACCAGATAAGATTGAATAACGTTCAATATGTCATTTGTTGTGTATTCTAGTGCTCTTTCATAAGCAGTTGAGAGAATTACATAAAGTCTTACGGTTTTCCTGTAAATTGCAAAAAACTAAAAAAAAACTTAATTTTCGCTTATAACTTGAAAACCAGATAAGATTGAATAACGTTCAATATGTCATTTGTTGCGTATTCTAATGCTCTTTCATAAGCAGTTGAGAGAATTACATAAAGTCTTACGGTTTTCCTGTAAATTGCAAAAAACTAAAAAAAAACTTAATTTTCGCTTATTACTCGGAAACCAGATAAGATTGAATAACGTTCAATACGTCATTTGTTGCGTATTCTAATGGTCTTTCATAAGCAGTTGAGAGAATTACATAAAGTCTTACGGTTTTCCTGTAAATTGCAAAAAACTAAAAAAAAACTTAATTTTCGCTTATTACTCGAAAACCAGATAAGATTGAATAACGTTCAATACGTCATTAGTTGCGTATTCTAATGCTCTTTCATAAGCAGTTGAGAGAATTACATAAAGTCTTACGGTTTTCCTGTAAATTGCAAAAAACTAAAAAAAAACTTAATTTTCGCTTATTACTCGAAAACCAGATAAGATTGAATAACGTTCAATACGTCATTTGTTGCGTATTCTAATGCTCTTTCATAAGCAGTTGAGAGAATTACATAAAGTCTTACGGTTTTCCTGTAAATTGCAAAAAACTAAAAAAAAACTTAATTTTCGCTTATTACTCGAAAACCAGATAAGATTGAATAACGTTCAATACGTCATTTGTTGCGTATTCTAATGCTCTTTCATAAGCAGTTGAGAGAATTACATAAAGTCTTACGGTTTTCCTGTAAATTGCAAAAAACTAAAAAAAAACTTAATTTTCGCTTATTACTCGAAAACCAGATAAGATTGAATAACGTTCAATACGTCATTAGTTGCGTATTCTAATGCTCTTTCATAAGCAGTTGAGAGAATTACATAAAGTCTTACGGTTTTCCTGTAAATTGCAAAAAACTAAAAAAAAACTTAATTTTCGCTTATTACTCGAAAACCAGATAAGATTGAATAACGTTCAATACGTCATTTGTTGCGTATTCTAATGCTCTTTCATAAGCAGTTGAGAGAATTACATAAAGTCTTACGGTTTTCCTGTAAATTGCAAAAAACTAAAAAAAAACTTAATTTTCGCTTATTACTCGAAAACCAGATAAGATTGAATAACGTTCAATACGTCATTTGTTGCGTATTCTAATGCTCTTTCATAAGCAGTTGAGAGAATTACATAAAGTCTTACGGTTTTCCTGTAAATTGCAAAAAACTAAAAAAAAACTTAATTTTCGCTTATTACTCGAAAACCAGATAAGATTGAATAACGTTCAATATGTCATTTGTTGCGTATTCTAATGCTCTTTCATAAGCAGTTGAGAGAATTACATAAAGTCTTACGGTTTTCCTGTAAATTGCAAAAAACTAAAAAAAAACTTAATTTTCGCTTATAACTCGAAAACCAGATAAGATTGAATAACGTTCAATATGTCATTTGTTGCGCATTCTAGTGCTCTTTCATAAGCAGTTGAGAGAATTACATAAAGTCTTACGGTTTTCCTGTAAATTGCAAAAAACTAAAAAAAAACTTAATTTTCGCTTATTACTCGAAAACCAGATAAGGTTGAATAACGTTCAATACGTCATTTGTTGCGCATTCTAATGCTCTTTCATAAGCAGTTGAGAGAATTACATAAAGTCTTACGGTTTTCCTGTAAATTGCAAAAAACTAAAAAAAAACTTAATTTTCGCTTATAACTCGAAAACCAGATAAAATTGAATAACGTTCAATATGTCATTTGTTGCGTATTCTAATGCTCTTTCATAAGCAGTTGAGAGAATTACATAAAGTCTTACGGTTTTCCTGTAAATTGCAAAAAACTAAAAAAAAACTTAATTTTCGCTTATTACTCGAAAACCAGATAAGGTTGAATAACGTTCAATACGTCGTTTGTTGCGCATTCTAATGCTCTTTCATAAGCAGTTGAGAGAATTACATAAAGTCTTACGGTTTTCCTGTAAATTGCAAAAAACTAAAAAAAAACTTAATTTTCGCTTATTACTCGGAAACCAGATAAGATTGAATAACGTTCAATACGTCATTTGTTGCGTATTCTAATGGTCTTTCATAAGCAGTTGAGAGAATTACATAAAGTCTTACGGTTTTCCTGTAAATTGCAAAAAACTAAAAAAAAACTTAATTTTCGCTTATTACTCGGAAACCAGATAAGATTGAATAACGTTCAATACGTCATTTGTTGCGTATTCTAATGGTCTTTCATAAGCAGTTGAGAGAATTACATAAAGTCTTACGGTTTTCCTGTAAATTGCAAAAAACTAAAAAAAAACTTAATTTTCGCTTATTACTCGAAAACCAGATAAGATTGAATAACGTTCAATACGTCATTAGTTGCGTATTCTAATGCTCTTTCATAAGCAGTTGAGAGAATTACATAAAGTCTTACGGTTTTCCTGTAAATTGCAAAAAACTAAAAAAAAACTTAATTTTCGCTTATAACTTGAAAACCAGATAAGATTGAATAACGTTCAATATGTCATTTGTTGCGTATTCTAATGCTCTTTCATAAGCAGTTGAGAGAATTACATAAAGTCTTACGGTTTTCCTGTAAATTGCAAAAAACTAAAAAAAAACTTAATTTTCGCTTATAACTCGAAAACCAGATAAGATTGAATAACGTTCAATATGTCATTTGTTGCGTATTCTAATGCTCTTTCATAAGCAGTTGAGAGAATTACATAAAGTCTTACGGTTTTCCTGTAAATTGCAAAAAACTAAAAAAAAACTTAATTTTCGCTTATAACTCGAAAACCAGATAAGATTGAATAACGTTCAATATGTCATTTGTTGCGTATTCTAATGCTCTTTCATAAGCAGTTGAGAGAATTACATAAAGTCTTACGGTTTTCCTGTAAATTGCAAAAAACTAAAAAAAAACTTAATTTTCGCTTATTACTCGAAAACCAGATAAGATTGAATAACTTTCAATACGTCATTTGTTGCGTATTCTAATGCTCTTTCATAAGCAGTTTAGAGAATTACATAAAGTCTTACGGTTTTCCTGTAAATTGCAAAAAACTAAAAAAAAACTTAATTTTCGCTTATAACTCGAAAACCAGATAAGATTGAATAACGTTCAATATGTCATTTGTTGCGTATTCTAATGCTCTTTCATAAGCAGTTGAGAGAATTACATAAAGTCTTACGGTTTTCCTGTAAATTGCAAAAAACTAAAAAAAAACTTAATTTTCGCTTATTACTCGAAAACCAGATAAGATTGAATAACTTTCAATACGTCATTTGTTGCGTATTCTAATGCTCTTTCATAAGCAGTTTAGAGAATTACATAAAGTCTTACGGTTTTCCTGTAAATTGCAAAAAACTAAAAAAAAACTTAATTTTCGCTTATTACTCGAAAACCAGATAAGATTGAATAACTTTCAATACGTCATTTGTTGCGTATTCTAATGCTCTTTCATAAGCAGTTTAGAGAATTACATAAAGTCTTACGGTTTTCCTGTAAATTGCAAAAAACTAAAAAAAAACTTAATTTTCGCTTATTACTCGAAAACCAGATAAGATTGAATAACGTTCAATATGTCATTTGTTGCGTATTCTAATGCTCTTTCATAAGCAGTTGAGAGAATTACATAAAGTCTTACGGTTTTCCTGTAAATTGCAAAAAACTAAAAAAAAACTTAATTTTCGCTTATAACTCGAAAACCAGATAAGATTGAATAACGTTCAATATGTCATTTGTTGCGTATTCTAATGCTCTTTCATAAGCAGTTGAGAGAATTACATAAAGTCTTACGGTTTTCCTGTAAATTGCAAAAAACTAAAAAAAAACTTAATTTTCGCTTATTACTCGAAAACCAGATAAGATTGAATAACTTTCAATACGTCATTTGTTGCGTATTCTAATGCTTTTTCATAAGCAGTTTAGAGAATTACATAAAGTCTTACGGTTTTCCTGTAAATTGCAAAAAACTAAAAAAAAACTTAATTTTCGCTTATTACTCGAAAACCAGATAAGATTGAATAACGTTCAATATGTCATTTGTTGCGTATTCTAATGCTCTTTCATAAGCAGTTGAGAGAATTACATAAAGTCTTACGGTTTTCCTGTAAATTGCAAAAAACTAAAAAAAAACTTAATTTTCGCTTATTACTCGAAAACCAGATAAGATTGAATAACGTTCAATACGTCATTTGTTGCGCATTCTAATGCTCTTTCATAAGCAGTTGAGAGAATTACATAAAGTCTTACGGTTTTCCTGTAAATTGTAAAAAACTAAAAAAAAACTTAATTTTCGCTTATTACTCGAAAACCAGATAAGATTGAATAACTTTCAATACGTCATTTGTTGCGTATTCTAATGCTCTTTCATAAGCAGTTTAGAGAATTACATAAAGTCTTACGGTTTTCCTGTAAATTGCAAAAAACTAAAAAAAAACTTAATTTTCGCTTATTACTCGAAAACCAGATAAGATTGAATAACGTTCAATATGTCATTTGTTGCGTATTCTAATGCTCTTTCATAAGCAGTTGAGAGAATTACATAAAGTCTTACGGTTTTCCTGTAAATTGTAAAAAACTAAAAAAAAACTTAATTTTCGCTTATTACTCGAAAACCAGATAAGATTGAATAACGTTCAATATGTTATTTGTTGCGTATTCTAATGCTCTTTCATAAGCAGTTGAGAGAATTACATAAAGTCTTACGGTTTTCCTGTAAATTGTAAAAAACTAAAAAAAAACTTAATTTTCGCTTATTACTCGAAAACCAGATAAGATTGAATAACGTTCAATATGTCATTTGTTGCGTATTCTAATGCTCTTTCATAAGCAGTTGAGAGAATTACGTAAAGTCTTACGGTTTTCCTGTAAATTGCAAAAAACTAAAAAAAAACTTAATTTTCTCTTATAACTCGAAAACCAGATAAGATTGAATAACGTTCAATATGTCATTTGTTGCGTATTCTAATGCTCTTTCATAAGCAGTTGAGAGAATTACATAAAGTCTTACGGTTTTCCTGTAAATTGCAAAAAACTAAAAAAAAACTTAATTTTCGCTTATTACTCGAAAACCAGATAAGATTGAATAACGTTCAATATGTCATTTGTTGCGTATTCTAATGCTCTTTCATAAGCAGTTGAGAGAATTACATAAAGTCTTACGGTTTTCCTGTAAATTGCAAAAAACTAAAAAAAAACTTAATTTTCTCTTATAACTCGAAAACCAGATAAGATTGAATAACGTTCAATATGTCATTTGTTGCGTATTCTAATGCTCTTTCATAAGCAGTTGAGAGAATTACATAAAGTCTTACGGTTTTCCTGTAAATTGCAAAAAACTAAAAAAAAACTTAATTTTCGCTTATTACTCGAAAACCAGATAAGATTGAATAACGTTCAATATGTCATTTGTTGCGTATTCTAATGCTCTTTCATAAGCAGTTGAGAGAATTACATAAAGTCTTACGGTTTTCCTGTAAATTGCAAAAAACTAAAAAAAAACTTAATTTTCGCTTATTACTCGAAAACCAGATAAGATTGAATAACGTTCAATATGTCATTTGTTGCGTATTCTAATGCTCTTTCATAAGCAGTTGAGAGAATTACATAAAGTCTTACGGTTTTCCTGTAAATTGCAAAAAACTAAAAAAAAACTTAATTTTCGCTTATTACTCGAAAACCAGATAAGATTGAATAACTTTCAATACGTCATTTGTTGCGTATTCTAATGCTTTTTCATAAGCAGTTTAGAGAATTACATAAAGTCTTACGGTTTTCCTGTAAATTGCAAAAAACTAAAAAAAAACTTAATTTTCGCTTATTACTCGAAAACCAGATAAGATTGAATAACGTTCAATATGTCATTTGTTGCGTATTCTAATGCTCTTTCATAAGCAGTTGAGAGAATTACATAAAGTCTTACGGTTTTCCTGTAAATTGCAAAAAACTAAAAAAAAACTTAATTTTCGCTTATTACTCGAAAACCAGATAAGATTGAATAACGTTCAATACGTCATTTGTTGCGCATTCTAATGCTCTTTCATAAGCAGTTGAGAGAATTACATAAAGTCTTACGGTTTTCCTGTAAATTGTAAAAAACTAAAAAAAAACTTAATTTTCGCTTATTACTCGAAAACCAGATAAGATTGAATAACTTTCGATACGTCATTTGTTGCGTATTCTAATGCTCTTTCATAAGCAGTTTAGAGAATTACATAAAGTCTTACGGTTTTCCTGTAAATTGCAAAAAACTAAAAAAAAACTTAATTTTCGCTTATTACTCGAAAACCAGATAAGATTGAATAACGTTCAATATGTCATTTGTTGCGTATTCTAATGCTCTTTCATAAGCAGTTGAGAGAATTACATAAAGTCTTACGGTTTTCCTGTAAATTGTAAAAAACTAAAAAAAAACTTAATTTTCGCTTATTACTCGAAAACCAGATAAGATTGAATAACGTTCAATATGTTATTTGTTGCGTATTCTAATGCTCTTTCATAAGCAGTTGAGAGAATTACATAAAGTCTTACGGTTTTCCTGTAAATTGTAAAAAACTAAAAAAAAACTTAATTTTCGCTTATTACTCGAAAACCAGATAAGATTGAATAACGTTCAATATGTCATTTGTTGCGTATTCTAATGCTCTTTCATAAGCAGTTGAGAGAATTACGTAAAGTCTTACGGTTTTCCTGTAAATTGCAAAAAACTAAAAAAAAACTTAATTTTCTCTTATAACTCGAAAACCAGATAAGATTGAATAACGTTCAATATGTCATTTGTTGCGTATTCTAATGCTCTTTCATAAGCAGTTGAGAGAATTACATAAAGTCTTACGGTTTTCCTGTAAATTGCAAAAAACTAAAAAAAAACTTAATTTTCGCTTATTACTCGAAAACCAGATAAGATTGAATAACGTTCAATATGTCATTTGTTGCGTATTCTAATGCTCTTTCATAAGCAGTTGAGAGAATTACATAAAGTCTTACGGTTTTCCTGTAAATTGCAAAAAACTAAAAAAAAACTTAATTTTCGCTTATTACTCGAAAACCAGATAAGATTGAATAACGTTCAATATGTCATTTGTTGCGTATTCTAATGCTCTTTCATAAGCAGTTGAGAGAATTACATAAAGTCTTACGGTTTTCCTGTAAATTGCAAAAAACTAAAAAAAAACTTAATTTTCGCTTATAACTCGAAAACCAGATAAGATTGAATAACGTTCAATATGTCATTTGTTGCGCATTCTAATGCTCTTTCATAAGCAGTTGAGAGAATTACATAAAGTCTTACGGTTTTCCTGTAAATTGCAAAAAACTAAAAAAAAACTTAATTTTCGCTTATTACTCGAAAACCAGATAAGATTGAATAACGTTCAATACGTCATTTGTTGCGCATTCTAATGCTCTTTCATAAGCAGTTGAGAGAATTACATAAAGTCTTACGGTTTTCCTGTAAATTGCAAAAAACTAAAAAAAAACTTAATTTTCGCTTATTACTCGAAAACCAGATAAGGTTGAATAACGTTCAATACGTCATTTGTTGCGCATTCTAATGCTCTTTCATAAGCAGTTGAGAGAATTACATAAAGTCTTACGGTTTTCCTGTAAATTGCAAAAAACTAAAAAAAAACTTAATTTTCGCTTATTACTCGAAAACCAGATAAGGTTGAATAACGTTCAATACGTCATTTGTTGCGTATTCTAATGGTCTTTCATAAGCAGTTGAGAGAATTACATAAAGTCTTACGGTTTTCCTGTAAATTGCAAAAAACTAAAAAAAAACTTAATTTTTGCTTATTACTCGGAAACCAGATAAGATTGAATAACGTTCAATACGTCATTTGTTGCGTATTCTAATGCTCTTTCATAAGCAGTTGAGAGAATTACATAAAGTCTTACGGTTTTCCTGTAAATTGCAAAAAACTAAAAAAAAACTTAATTTTCGCTTATTACTCGAAAACCAGATAAGATTGAATAACGTTCAATATGTCATTTGTTGCGTATTCTAATGCTCTTTCATAAGCAGTTGAGAGAATTACATAAAGTCTTACGGTTTTCCTGTAAATTGCAAAAAACTAAAAAAAAACTTAATTTTCGCTCGTCATTTGTTGCGTATTCTAATGCTCTTTCATAAGCAGTTGAGAGAATTACATAAAGTCTTACGGTTTTCCTGTAAATTGCAAAAAACTAAAAAAAAACTTAATTTTCGCTCGTCATTTGTTGCGTATTCTAATGCTCTTTCATAAGCAGTTGAGAGAATTACATAAAGTCTTACGGTTTTCCTGTAAATTGCAAAAAACTAAAAAAAAACTTAATTTTCTCTTATAACTCGAAAACCAGATAAGATTGAATAACGTTCAATATGTCATTTGTTGCGTATTCTAATGCTCTTTCATAAGCAGTTGAGAGAATTACATAAAGTCTTACGGTTCTCCTGTAAATTGCAAAAAACTAAAAAAAAACTTAATTTTCGCTTATTACTCGAAAACCAGATAAGGTTGAATAACGTTCAATACGTCATTTGTTGCGTATTCTAATGGTCTTTCATAAGCAGTTGAGAGAATTACATAAAGTCTTACGGTTTTCCTGTAAATTGCAAAAAACTAAAAAAAAACTTAATTTTCGCTTATTACTCGGAAACCAGATAAGATTGAATAACGTTCAATACGTCATTTGTTGCGTATTCTAATGGTCTTTCATAAGCAGTTGAGAGAATTACATAAAGTCTTACGGTTTTCCTGTAAATTGCAAAAAACTAAAAAAAAACTTAATTTTCGCTTATAACTCGAAAACCAGATAAGATTGAATAACGTTCAATATGTCATTTGTTGCGCATTCTAATGCTCTTTCATAAGCAGTTGAGAGAATTACATAAAGTCTTACGGTTTTCCTGTAAATTGCAAAAAACTAAAAAAAAACTTAATTTTCGCTTATAACTCGAAAACCAGATAAGATTGAATAACGTTCAATACGCCATTTGTTGCGTATTCTAGTGCTCTTTCATAAGCAGTTGAGAGAATTACATAAAGTCTTACGGTTTTCCTGTAAATTGCAAAAAACTAAAAAAAAACTTAATTTTCGCTTATAACTCGAAAACCAGATAAGATTGAATAACGTTCAATATGTCATTTGTTGCGTATTCTAATGCTCTTTCATAAGCAGTTGAGAGAATTACATAAAGTCTTACGGTTTTCCTGTAAATTGCAAAAAACTAAAAAAAAACTTAATTTTCGCTTATAACTCGAAAACCAGATAACATTGAATAACGTTCAATATGTCATTTGTTGCGCATTCTAGTGCTCTTTCATAAGCAGTTGAGAGAATTACATAAAGTCTTACGGTTTTCCTGTAAATTGCAAAAAACTAAAAAAAAACTTAATTTTCGCTTATTACTCGAAAACCAGATAAGATTGAATAACGTTCAATATGTCATTTGTTGCGTATTCTAATGCTCTTTCATAAGCAGTTGAGAGAATTACATAAAGTCTTACGGTTTTCCTGTAAATTGCAAAAAACTAAAAAAAAACTTAATTTTCGCTTATAACTCGAAAACCAGATAAGATTGAATAACGTTCAATATGTCATTTGTTGCGCATTCTAGTGCTCTTTCATAAGCAGTTGAGAGAATTACATAAAGTCTTACGGTTTTCCTGTAAATTGCAAAAAACTAAAAAAAAACTTAATTTTCGCTTATTACTCGAAAAGCAGATAAGATTGAATAACGTTCAATATGTCATTTGTTGCGTATTCTAATGATCTTTCATAAGCAGTTGAGAGAATTACATAAAGTCTTACGGTTTTCCTGTAAATTGCAAAAAACTAAAAAAAAACTTAATTTTCGCTTATTACTCGGAAACCAGATAAGATTGAATAACGTTCAATACGTCATTTGTTGCGTATTCTAGTGCTCTTTCATAAGCAGTTGAGAGAATTACATAAAGTCTTACGGTTTTCCTGTAAATTGCAAAAAACTAAAACAAAACTTAATTTTCGCTTATTACTCGAAAACCAGATAAGATTGAATAACGTTCAATACGTCATTTGTTGCGTATTCTAATGCTCTTTCATAAGCAGATGAGAGAATTCCGTAAAGTCTTACGGTTTTCCTGTAAATTGCAAAAAACTAAAAAAAAACTTAATTTTCGCTTATTACTCGAAAACCAGATAAGATTGAATAACGTTCAATACGTCATTTGTTGAGTATTCTAGTGCTCTTTCATAAGCAGTTGAGAGAATTACATAAAGTCTTACGGTTTTCCTGTAAATTGCAAAAAACTAAAAAAAAACTTAATTTTCGCTTATTACTCGAAAACCAGATAAGATTGAATAACGTTCAATACGTCATTTGTTGAGTATTCTAGTGCTCTTTCATAAGCAGATGAGAGAATTACATAAAGTCTTACGGTTTTCCTGTAAATTGCAAAAAACTAAAAAAAAACTTAATTTTCGCTTATTACTCGAAAACCAGATAAGATTGAATAACGTTCAATACGTCATTTGTTGAGTATTCTAGTGCTCTTTCATAAGCAGTTGAGAGAATTACATAAAGTATTACGGTTTTCCTGTAAATTGCAAAAAACTAAAAAAAAACTTAATTTTCGCTTATAACTTGAAAACCAGATAAGATTGAATAACGTTCAATACGTCATTTGTTGAGTATTCTAGTGCTCTTTCATAAGCAGATGAGAGAATTACATAAAGTCTTACGGTTTTCCTGTAAATTGCAAAAAACTAAAAAAAAACTTAATTTTCGCTTATTACTCGAAAACCAGATAAGATTGAATAACGTTCAATACGTCATTTGTTGAGTATTCTAGTGCTCTTTCATAAGCAGATGAGAGAATTACATAAAGTCTTACGGTTTTCCTGTAAATTGCAAAAAACTAAAAAAAAACTTAATTTTCGCTTATAACTTGAAAACCAGATAAGATTGAATAACGTTCAATACGTCATTTGTTGAGTATTCTAGTGCTCTTTCATAAGCAGATGAGAGAATTACATAAAGTCTTACGGTTTTCCTGTAAATTGCAAAAAACTAAAAAAAAACTTAATTTTCGCTTATTACTCGAAAACCAGATAAGATTGAATAACGTTCAATACGTCATTTGTTGAGTATTCCAGTGCTCTTTCATAAGCAGATGAGAGAATTACATAAAGTCTTACGGTTTTCCTGTAAATTGCAAAAAACTAAAAAAAAACTTAATTTTCGCTTATTACTCGAAAACCAGATAAGATTGAATAACGTTCAATACGTCATTTGTTGAGTATTCCAGTGCTCTTTCATAAGCAGATGAGAGAATTACATAAAGTCTTACGGTTTTCCTGTAAATTGCAAAAAACTAAAAAAAAACTTAATTTTCGCTTATTACTCGAAAACCAGATAAGATTGAATAACGTTCAATACGTCATTTGTTGAGTATTCTAGTGCTCTTTCATAAGCAGATGAGAGAATTACATAAAGTCTTACGGTTTTCCTGTAAATTGCAAAAAACTAAAAAAAAACTTAATTTTCGCTTATAACTTGAAAACCAGATAAGATTGAATAACGTTCAATACGTCATTTGTTGAGTATTCTAGTGCTCTTTCATAAGCAGATGAGAGAATTACATAAAGTCTTACGGTTTTCCTGTAAATTGCAAAAAACTAAAAAAAAACTTAATTTTCGCTTATTACTCGAAAACCAGATAAGATTGAATAACGTTCAATACGTCATTTGTTGAGTATTCCAGTGCTCTTTCATAAGCAGATGAGAGAATTACATAAAGTCTTACGGTTTTCCTGTAAATTGCAAAAAACTAAAAAAAAACTTAATTTTCGCTTATTACTCGAAAACCAGATAAGATTGAATAACGTTCAATACGTCATTTGTTGAGTATTCTAGTGCTCTTTCATAAGCAGATGAGAGAATTACATAAAGTCTTACGGTTTTCCTGTAAATTGCAAAAAACTAAAAAAAAACTTAATTTTCGCTTATTACTCGAAAACCAGATAAGATTGAATAACGTTCAATACGTCATTTGTTGAGTATTCTAGTGCTCTTTCATAAGCAGATGAGAGAATTACATAAAGTCTTACGGTTTTCCTGTAAATTGCAAAAAACTAAAAAAAAACTTAATTTTCGCTTATTACTCGAAAACCAGATAAGATTGAATAACGTTCAATACGTCATTTGTTGAGTATTCTAGTACTCTTTCATAAGCAGTTGAGAGAATTACATAAAGTCTTACGGTTTTCCTGTAAATTGCAAAAAACTAAAAAAAAACTTAATTTTCGCTTATAACTTGAAAACCAGATAAGATTGAATAACGTTCAATACGTCATTTGTTGAGTATTCTAGTGCTCTTTCATAAGCAGTTGAGAGAATTACATAAAGTCTTACGGTTTTCCTGTAAATTGCAAAAAACTAAAAAAAAACTTAATTTTCGCTTATTACTCGAAAACCAGATAAGATTGAATAACTTTCAATACGTCATTTGTTGCGTATTCTAGTGCTCTTTCATAAGCAGTTGAGAGAATTACATAAAGTCTTACGGTTTTCCTGTAAATTGCAAAAAACTAAAAAAAAACTTAATTTTCGCTTATTACTCGAAAACCAGATAAGGTTGAATAACGTTCAATACGTCATTTGTTGCGTATTCTAGTGCTCTTTCATAAGCAGTTGAGAGAATTACATAAAGTCTTACGGTTTTCCTGTAAATTGCAAAAAACTAAAAAAAAACTTAATTTTCGCTTATTACTCGAAAACCAGATAAGGTTGAATAACGTTCAATACGTCATTTGTTGCGTATTCTAGTGCTCTTTCATAAGCAGTTGAGAGAATTACATAAAGTCTTACGGTTTTCCTGTAAATTGCAAAAAACTAAAAAAAAACTTAATTTTCGCTTATTACTCGAAAACCAGATAAGGTTGAATAACGTTCAATACGTCATTTGTTGAGTATTCTAGTGCTCTTTCATAAGCAGTTGAGAGAATTACATAAAGTATTACGGTTTTCCTGTAAATTGCAAAAAACTAAAAAAAAACTTAATTTTCGCTTATAACTTGAAAACCAGATAAGATTGAATAACGTTCAATACGTCATTTGTTGAGTATTCTAGTGCTCTTTCATAAGCAGATGAGAGAATTACATAAAGTCTTACGGTTTTCCTGTAAATTGCAAAAAACTAAAAAAAAACTTAATTTTCGCTTATTACTCGAAAACCAGATAAGATTGAATAACGTTCAATACGTCATTTGTTGAGTATTCTAGTACTCTTTCATAAGCAGATGAGAGAATTCCGTAAAGTCTTACGGTTTTCCTGTAAATTGCAAAAAACTAAAAAAAACTTAATTTTCGCTTATAACTTGAAAACCAGATAAGATTGAATAACGTTCAATACGTCATTTGTTGCGTATTCTAGTGCTCTTTCATAAGCAGTTGAGAGAATTACATAAAGTCTTACGGTTTTCCTGTAAATTGCAAAAAACTAAAAAAAAACTTAATTTTCGCTTATTACTCGAAAACCAGATAAGATTGAATAACTTTCAATACGTCATTTGTTGCGTATTCTAGTGCTCTTTCATAAGCAGTTGAGAGAATTACATAAAGTCTTACGGTTTTCCTGTAAATTGCAAAAAACTAAAAAAAAACTTAATTTTCGCTTATTACTCGAAAACCAGATAAGGTTGAATAACGTTCAATACGTCATTTGTTGCGTATTCTAGTGCTCTTTCATAAGCAGTTGAGAGAATTACATAAAGTCTTACGGTTTTCCTGTAAATTGCAAAAAACTAAAAAAAAACTTAATTTTCGCTTATTACTCGAAAACCAGATAAGGTTGAATAACGTTCAATACGTCATTTGTTGCGCATTCTAATGCTCTTTCATAAGCAGTTGAGAGAATTACATAAAGTCTTACGGTTTTCCTGTAAATTGCAAAAAACTAAAAAAAAACTTAATTTTCGCTTATAACTCGAAAACCAGATAAGATTGAATAACGTTCAATATGTCATTTGTTGCGTATTCTAATGCTCTTTCATAAGCAGTTGAGAGAATTACATAAAGTCTTACGGTTTTCCTGTAAATTGCAAAAAACTAAAAAAAAACTTAATTTTCGCTTATTACTCGAAAACCAGATAAGATTGAATAACTTTCAATACGTCATTTGTTGCGTATTCTAATGCTCTTTCATAAGCAGTTTAGAGAATTACATAAAGTCTTACGGTTTTCCTGTAAATTGCAAAAAACTAAAAAAAAACTTAATTTTCGCTTATTACTCGAAAACCAGATAAGATTGAATAACGTTCAATATGTCATTTGTTGCGTATTCTAATGCTCTTTCATAAGCAGTTGAGAGAATTACATAAAGTCTTACGGTTTTCCTGTAAATTGCAAAAAACTAAAAAAAAACTTAATTTTCGCTTATAACTTGAAAACCAGATAAGATTGAATAACGTTCAATACGTCATTTGTTGCGTATTCTAGTGCTCTTTCATAAGCAGTTGAGAGAATTACATAAAGTCTTACGGTTTTCCTGTAAATTGCAAAAAACTAAAAAAAAACTTAATTTTCGCTTATAACTCGAAAACCAGATAAGATTGAATAACGTTCAATATGTCATTTGTTGCGTATTCTAATGCTCTTTCATAAGCAGTTGAGAGAATTACATAAAGTCTTACGGTTTTCCTGTAAATTGCAAAAAACTAAAAAAAAACTTAATTTTCGCTTATTACTCGAAAACCAGATAAGGTTGAATAACGTTCAATACGTCATTTGTTGCGCATTCTAATGCTCTTTCATAAGCAGTTGAGAGAATTACATAAAGTCTTACGGTTTTCCTGTAAATTGCAAAAAACTAAAAAAAAACTTAATTTTCGCTTATTACTCGAAAACCAGATAAGGTTGAATAACGTTCAATACGTCATTTGTTGCGCATTCTAATGCTCTTTCATAAGCAGTTGAGAGAATTACATAAAGTCTTACGGTTTTCCTGTAAATTGCAAAAAACTAAAAAAAAACTTAATTTTCGCTTATTACTCGAAAACCAGATAAGATTGAATAACGTTCAATACGTCATTTGTTGCGTATTCTAGTGCTCTTTCATAAGCAGTTGAGATAATTACATAAAGTCTTACGGTTTTTCTGTAAATTGCAAAAAACTAAAAAAAAACTTAATTTTCGCTTATTACTCGAAAACCAGATAAGATTGAATAACGTTGAATATGTCATTTGTTGCGTATTCTAGTGCTCTTTCATAAGCAGTTGAGAGAATTTCATAAAGTCTTACGGTTTTCCTGTAAATTGCAAAAAACTAAAAAAAAACTTAATTTTCGCTTATTACTCGAAAACCAGATAAGATTGAATAACGTTCAATACGTCATTTGTTGCGCATTCTAGTGCTCTTTCATAAGCAGTTGAGAGAATTACATAAAGTCTTACGGTTTTCCTGTAAATTGCAAAAAACTAAAAAAAAACTTAATTTTCGCTTATTACTCGAAAACCAGATAAGATTGAATAACGTTCAATATGTCATTTGTTGCGTATTCTAGTGCTCTTTCATAAGCAGTTGAGAGAATTACATAAAGTCTTACGGTTTTCCTGTAAATTGCAAAAAACTAAAAAAAAACTTAATTTTCGCTTATAACTTAAAAACCAAATAAGATTGAATAACGTTCAATATGTCATTGCGTATTCTAGTGCTCTTTCATAAGCAGTTGAGAGAATTACATAAAGTCTTACGGTTTTCCTGTAAATTGCAAAAAACTAAAAAAAAACTTAATTTTCGCTTATAACTCGAAAACCAGATAAGATTGAATAACGTTCAATACGTCATTTGTTGCGTATTCTAGTGCTCTTTCATAAGCAGTTGAGAGAATTACATAAAGTCTTACGGTTTTCCTGTAAATTGCAAAAAACTAAAAAAAAACTTAATTTTCGCTTATTACTCGAAAACCAGATAAGATTGAATAACGTTCAATATGTCATTTGTTGAGTATTCTAGTGCTCTTTCATAAGCAGTTGAGAGAATTACATAAAGTCTTACGGTTTTCCTGTAAATTGCAAAAAACTAAAAAAAAACTTAATTTTCGCTTATTACTCGAAAACCAGATAAGGTTTACGGTTTTCCTGTAAATTGCAAAAAACTAAAAAAAAACTTAATTTTCGCTTATTACTCGAAAACCAGATAAGGTTGAATAACGTTCAATACGTCATTTGTTGCGCATTCTAATGCTCTTTCATAAGCAGTTGAGAGAATTACATAAAGTCTTACGGTTTTCCTGTAAATTGCAAAAAACTAAAAAAAAACTTAATTTTCGCTTATTACTCGAAAACCAGATAAGATTGAATAACGTTCAATACGTCATTTGTTGCGCATTCTAATGCTCTTTCATAAGCATTAGTGAAAAAAGAAGAAATTGTTACAGTTTTCCTGAAAATCGCGAAAAACCTAAAAATTACATAATTTTTGTCAAATATCTCGATAACCGCTTAAGATTGAATAACGCTCAATACGTCATTAGTTGCGTATTAAATTGCTCTTTTATAAGCATTAGTGAAAAAAGAAGAAATTGTAACAGTTTTCCTGAAAATCGCGAAAAACCTAAAAATTACATCATTTTTGTCAAATATCTTGATAACCGCTTAAGATTGAGTAACGTTCAATACGTCATTAGTTGCGTATTAAATTGCTCTTTCATAAGCATTAGTGAAAATTGAAGAAATTGTAACAGTTTTCCTGAAAATCGCGAAAAACCTAAAAATTACATCATTTTTGTCAAATATCTCGATAACCGCTTAAGATTGAATAACGTTCAATACGTCATTAGTTGCGTATTAAATTGCTCTTTCATAAGCATTAGTGAAAATTGAAGAAATTGTTACAGTTTTCCTGAAAATCGCGAAAAACCTAAAAATTACATAATTTTTGTCAAATATCTCGATAACCGCTTAAGATTGATTAACGTTCAATACGTCGTTAGTTGCGTATTAAATTGCTCTTTCATAAGCATTAGTGAAAAAAGAAGAAATTGTAACAGTTTTCCTGAAAATCGCGAAAAACCTAAAAATTACATCATTTTTGTCAAATATCTCGATAACTGCTTAAGATTGAATAACGCTCAATACGTCATTAGTTGCGTATTAAATTGCTCTTTCATAAGCATTAGTGAAAAAAGAAGAAATTGTAACAGTTTTCCTGAAAATCGCGAAAAACCTAAAAATTACATCATTTTTGTCAAATATCTCGATAACCGCTTAAGATTGAATAACGTTCAATACGTCGTTAGTTGCGTATTAAATTGCTCTTTCATAAGCATTAGTGAAAATTTAAAAAATTGTAACAGTTTTCCTGAAAATCGCGAAAAACCTAAAAATTACATCATTTTTGTCAAATATCTTGATAACCGCTTAAGATTGAGTAACGTTCAATACGTCATTAGTTGCGCATTAAATTGCTCTTTCATAAGCATTAGTGAAAATTGAAAAAATTGTAACAGTTTTCCTGAAAATCGCGAAAAACCTAAAAATTACATCATTTTTGTCAAATATCTCGATAACCGCTTAAGATTGAGTAACGTTCAATACGTCATTAGTTGCGCATTAAATTGCTCTTTCATAAGCATTAGTGAAAATTGAAGAAATTGTTACAGTTTTCCTGAAAATCGCGAAAAACCTAAAAATTACATAATTTTTGTCAAATATCTCGATAACCGCTTAAGATTGATTAACGTTCAATACGTCGTTAGTTGCGTATTAAATTGCTCTTTCATAAGCATTAGTGAAAAAAGAAGAAATTGTAACAGTTTTCCTGAAAATCGCGAAAAACCTAAAAATTACATCATTTTTGTCAAATATCTCGATAACCGCTTAAGATTGAATAACGCTCAATACGTCATTAGTTGCGTATTAAATTGCTCTTTCATAAGCATTAGTGAAAATTGAAGAAATTGTTACAGTTTTCCTGAAAATCGCGAAAAACCTAAAAATTACATCATTTTTGTCAAATATCTCGATAACCGCTTAAGATTGAATAACGCTCAATACGTCATTAGTTGCGTATTAAATTGCTCTTTCATAAGCATTAGTGAAAAAAGAAGAAATTGTAACAGTTTTCCTGAAAATCGCGAAAAACCTAAAAATTACATCATTTTTGTCAAATATCTCGATAACCGCTTAAGATTGAATAACGCTCAATACGTCATTAGTTGCGTATTAAATTGCTCTTTCATAAGCATTAGTGAAAAAAGAAGAAATTGTTACAGTTTTCCTGAAAATCGCGAAAAACCTAAAAATTACATCATTTTTGTCAAATATCTCGATAACCGCTTAAGATTGAATAACGCTCAATACGTCATTAGTTGCGTATTAAATTGCTCTTTCATAAGCATTAGTGAAAATTGAAAAAATTGTAACAGTTTTCCTGAAAATCGCGAAAAACCTAAAAATTACATCATTTTTGTCAAATATCTTGATAACCGCTTAAGATTGAGTAACGTTCAATACGTCATTAGTTGCGTATTAAATTGCTCTTTCATAAGCATTAGTGAAAATTGAAGAAATTGTAACAGTTTTCCTGAAAATCGCGAAAAACCTAAAAATTACATCATTTTTGTCAAATATCTTGATAACCGCTTAAGATTGAGTAACGTTCAATACGTCATTAGTTGCGCATTAAATTGCTCTTTCATAAGCATTAGTGAAAATTGAAAAAATTGTAACAGTTTTCCTGAAAATCGCGAAAAACCTAAAAATTACATCATTTTTGTCAAATATCTTGATAACCGCTTAAGATTGAGTAACGTTCAATACGTCATTAGTTGCGCATTAAATTGCTCTTTCATAAGCATTAGTGAAAATTGAAGAAATTGTTACAGTTTTCCTGAAAATCGCGAAAAACCTAAAAATTACATCATTTTTGTCAAATATCTCGATAACCGCTTAAGATTGAATAACGTTCAATACGTCATTAGTTGCGTATTAAATTGCTCTTTCATAAGCATTAGTGAAAATTGAAGAAATTGTAACAGTTTTCCTGAAAATCGCGAAAAACCTAAAAATTACATCATTTTTGTCAAATATCTTGATAACCGCTTAAGATTGAGTAACGTTCAATACGTCATTAGTTGCGCATTAAATTGCTCTTTCATAAGCATTAGTGAAAATTGAAAAAATTGTAACAGTTTTCCTGAAAATCGCGAAAAACCTAAAAATTACATCATTTTTGTCAAATATCTTGATAACCGCTTAAGATTGAGTAACGTTCAATACGTCATTAGTTGCGTATCAAATTGCTCTTTCATAAGCATTAGTGAAAATTGAAGAAATTGTTACAGTTTTCCTGAAAATCGCGAAAAACCTAAAAATTACATCATTTTTGTCAAATATCTCGATAACCGCTTAAGATTGAATAACGCTCAATACGTCATTAGTTGCGTATTAAATTGCTCTTTTATAAGCATTAGTGAAAAAAGAAGAAATTGTAACAGTTTTCCTGAAAATCGCGAAAAACCTAAAAATTACATCATTTTTGTCAAATATCTTGATAACCGCTTAAGATTGAATAACGTTCAATACGTCATTAGTTGCGTATTAAATTGCTCTTTCATAAGCATTAGTGAAAATTGAAGAAATTGTAACAGTTTTCCTGAAAATCGCGAAAAACCTAAAAATTACATCATTTTTGTCAAATATCTTGATAACCGCTTAAGATTGAGTAACGCTCAATACGTCATTAGTTGCGTATTAAATTGCTCTTTCATAAGCATTAGTGAAAAAAGAAGAAATTGTTACAGTTTTCCTGAAAATCGCGAAAAACCTAAAAATTACATAATTTTTGTCAAATATCTCGATAACCGCTTAAGATTGAATAACGCTCAATACGTCATTAGTTGCATATTAAATTGCTCTTTTATAAGCATTAGTGAAAAAAGAAGAAATTGTAACAGTTTTCCTGAAAATCGCGAAAAACCTAAAAATTACATCATTTTTGTCAAATATCTTGATAACCGCTTAAGATTGAGTAACGTTCAATACGTCATTAGTTGCGTATTAAATTGCTCTTTCATAAGCATTAGTGAAAATTGAAGAAATTGTAACAGTTTTCCTGAAAATCGCGAAAAACCTAAAAATTACATCATTTTTGTCAAATATCTCGATAACCGCTTAAGATTGAATAACGTTCAATACGTCATTAGTTGCGTATTAAATTGCTCTTTCATAAGCATTAGTGAAAATTGAAAAAATTGTAACAGTTTTCCTGAAAATCGCGAAAAACCTAAAAATTACATCATTTTTGTCAAATATCTCGATAACCGCTTAAGATTGAATAACGCTCAATACGTCATTAGTTGCGTATTAAATTGCTCTTTCATAAGCATTAGTGAAAATTGAAAAAATTGTAACAGTTTTCCTGAAAATCGCGAAAAACCTAAAAATTACATCATTTTTGTCAAATATCTTGATAACCGCTTAAGATTGAGTAACGTTCAATACGTCATTAGTTGCATATTAAATTGCTCTTTCATAAGCATTAGTGAAAATTGAAGAAATTGTAACAGTTTTCCTGAAAATCGCGAAAAACCTAAAAATTACATCATTTTTGTCAAATATCTTGATAACCGCTTAAGATTGAGTAACGTTCAATACGTCATTAGTTGCGCATTAAATTGCTCTTTCATAAGCATTAGTGAAAATTGAAAAAATTGTAACAGTTTTCCTGAAAATCGCGAAAAACCTAAAAATTACATCATTTTTGTCAAATATCTTGATAACCGCTTAAGATTGAGTAACGTTCAATACGTCATTAGTTGCGCATTAAATTGCTCTTTCATAAGCATTAGTGAAAATTGAAGAAATTGTTACAGTTTTCCTGAAAATCGCGAAAAACCTAAAAATTACATCATTTTTGTCAAATATCTCGATAACCGCTTAAGATTGAATAACGCTCAATACGTCATTAGTTGCGTATTAAATTGCTCTTTTATAAGCATTAGTGAAAAAAGAAGAAATTGTAACAGTTTTCCTGAAAATCGCGAAAAACCTAAAAATTACATCATTTTTGTCAAATATCTCGATAACCGCTTAAGATTGAATAACGTTCAATACGTCATTAGTTGCGTATTAAATTGCTCTTTCATAAGCATTAGTGAAAATTGAAGAAATTGTAACAGTTTTCCTGAAAATCGCGAAAAACCTAAAAATTACATCATTTTTGTCAAATATCTTGATAACCGCTTAAGATTGAGTAACGTTCAATACGTCATTAGTTGCGCATTAAATTGCTCTTTCATAAGCATTAGTGAAAATTGAAAAAATTGTAACAGTTTTCCTGAAAATCGCGAAAAACCTAAAAATTACATCATTTTTGTCAAATATCTTGATAACCGCTTAAGATTGAGTAACGTTCAATACGTCATTAGTTGCGTATCAAATTGCTCTTTCATAAGCATTAGTGAAAATTGAAGAAATTGTAACAGTTTTCCTGAAAATCGCGAAAAACCTAAAAATTACATCATTTTTGTCAAATATCTCGATAACCGCTTAAGATTGAATAACGCTCAATACGTCATTAGTTGCGTATTAAATTGCTCTTTTATAAGCATTAGTGAAAAAAGAAGAAATTGTAACAGTTTTCCTGAAAATCGCGAAAAACCTAAAAATTACATCATTTTTGTCAAATATCTCGATAACCGCTTAAGATTGAATAACGTTCAATACGTCATTAGTTGCGTATTAAATTGCTCTTTCATAAGCATTAGTGAAAATTGAAGAAATTGTAACAGTTTTCCTGAAAATCGCGAAAAACCTAAAAATTACATCATTTTTGTCAAATATCTTGATAACCGCTTAAGATTGAGTAACGCTCAATACGTCATTAGTTGCGTATTAAATTGCTCTTTCATAAGCATTAGTGAAAAAAGAAGAAATTGTTACAGTTTTCCTGAAAATCGCGAAAAACCTAAAAATTACATAATTTTTGTCAAATATCTCGATAACCGCTTAAGATTGAATAACGCTCAATACGTCATTAGTTGCGTATTAAATTGCTCTTTTATAAGCATTAGTGAAAAAAGAAGAAATTGTAACAGTTTTCCTGAAAATCGCGAAAAACCTAAAAATTACATCATTTTTGTCAAATATCTTGATAACCGCTTAAGATTGAGTAACGTTCAATACGTCATTAGTTGCGTATTAAATTGCTCTTTCATAAGCATTAGTGAAAATTGAAGAAATTGTAACAGTTTTCCTGAAAATCGCGAAAAACCTAAAAATTACATCATTTTTGTCAAATATCTTGATAACCGCTTAAGATTGAGTAACGTTCAATACGTCATTAGTTGCGTATTAAATTGCTCTTTTACAAGCATTAGTGAAAATTGAAGAAATTGTAACAGTTTTCCTGAAAATCGCGAAAAACCTAAAAATTACATCATTTTTGTCAAATATCTTGATAACCGCTTAAGATTGAGTAACGTTCAATACGTCATTAGTTGCGTATTAAATTGCTCTTTCATAAGCATTAGTGAAAATTGAAGAAATTGTAACAGTTTTCCTGAAAATCGCGAAAAACCTAAAAATTACATCATTTTTGTCAAATATCTTGATAACCGCTTAAGATTGAGTAACGTTCAATACGTCATTAGTTGCGCATTAAATTGCTCTTTCATAAGCATTAGTGAAAATTGAAAAAATTGTAACAGTTTTCCTGAAAATCGCGAAAAACCTAAAAATTACATCATTTTTGTCAAATATCTTGATAACCGCTTAAGATTGAGTAACGTTCAATACGTCATTAGTTGCGTATCAAATTGCTCTTTCATAAGCATTAGTGAAAATTGAAGAAATTGTTACAGTTTTCCTGAAAATCGCGAAAAACCTAAAAATTACATCATTTTTGTCAAATATCTCGATAACCGCTTAAGATTGAATAACGCTCAATACGTCATTAGTTGCGTATTAAATTGCTCTTTTATAAGCATTAGTGAAAAAAGAAGAAATTGTAACAGTTTTCCTGAAAATCGCGAAAAACCTAAAAATTACATCATTTTTGTCAAATATCTCGATAACCGCTTAAGATTGAATAACGTTCAATACGTCATTAGTTGCGTATTAAATTGCTCTTTCATAAGCATTAGTGAAAATTGAAGAAATTGTTACAGTTTTCCTGAAAATCGCGAAAAACCTAAAAATTACATCATTTTTGTCAAATATCTCGATAACCGCTTAAGATTGAATAACGCTCAATACGTCATTAGTTGCGTATTAAATTGCTCTTTTATAAGCATTAGTGAAAAAAGAAGAAATTGTAACAGTTTTCCTGAAAATCGCGAAAAACCTAAAAATTACATCATTTTTGTCAAATATCTCGATAACCGCTTAAGATTGAATAACGTTCAATACGTCATTAGTTGCGTATTAAATTGCTCTTTCATAAGCATTAGTGAAAATTGAAGAAATTGTAACAGTTTTCCTGAAAATCGCGAAAAACCTAAAAATTACATCATTTTTGTCAAATATCTTGATAACCGCTTAAGATTGAGTAACGCTCAATACGTCATTAGTTGCGTATTAAATTGCTCTTTCATAAGCATTAGTGAAAAAAGAAGAAATTGTTACAGTTTTCCTGAAAATCGCGAAAAACCTAAAAATTACATAATTTTTGTCAAATATCTCGATAACCGCTTAAGATTGAATAACGCTCAATACGTCATTAGTTGCGTATTAAATTGCTCTTTTATAAGCATTAGTGAAAAAAGAAGAAATTGTAACAGTTTTCCTGAAAATCGCGAAAAACCTAAAAATTACATCATTTTTGTCAAATATCTTGATAACCGCTTAAGATTGAGTAACGTTCAATACGTCATTAGTTGCGCATTAAATTGCTCTTTCATAAGCATTAGTGAAAATTGAAAAAATTGTAACAGTTTTCCTGAAAATCGCGAAAAACCTAAAAATTACATCATTTTTGTCAAATATCTCGATAACCGCTTAAGATTGAATAACGCTCAATACGTCATTAGTTGCGTATTAAATTGCTCTTTCATAAGCATTAGTGAAAATTGAAAAAATTGTAACAGTTTTCCTGAAAATCGCGAAAAACCTAAAAATTACATCATTTTTGTCAAATATCTCGATAACCGCTTAAGATTGAATAACGCTCAATACGTCATTAGTTGCGTATTAAATTGCTCTTTCATAAGCATTAGTGAAAATTGAAAAAATTGTAACAGTTTTCCTGAAAATCGCGAAAAACCTAAAAATTACATCATTTTTGTCAAATATCTCGATAACCGCTTAAGATTGAATAACGCTCAATACGTCATTAGTTGCGTATTAAATTGCTCTTTTATAAGCATTAGTGAAAATTGAAGAAATTGTAACAGTTTTCCTGAAAATCGCGAAAAACCTAAAAATTACATCATTTTTGTCAAATATCTTGATAACCGCTTAAGATTGAGTAACGTTCAATAAGTCATTAGTTGCGCATTAAATTGCTCTTTCATAACCATTAGTGAAAATTGAAAAAATTGTAACAGTTTTCCTGAAAATCGCGAAAAACCTAAAAATTACATCATTTTTGTCAAATATCTCGATAACCGCTTAAGATTGAATAACGTTCAATACGTCATTAGTTGCGTATTAAATTGCTCTTTCATAAGCATTAGTGAAAATTGAAGAAATTGTTACAGTTTTCCTGAAAATCGCGAAAAACCTAAAAATTACATAATTTTTGTCAAATATCTCGATAACCGCTTAAGATTGATTAACGTTCAATACGTCGTTAGTTGCGTATTAAATTGCTCTTTCATAAGCATTAGTGAAAAAAGAAGAAATTGTAACAGTTTTCCTGAAAATCGCGAAAAACCTAAAAATTACATCATTTTTGTCAAATATCTCGATAACCGCTTAAGATTGATTAACGTTCAATACGTCGTTAGTTGCGTATTAAATTGCTCTTTCATAAGCATTAGTGAAAAAAGAAGAAATTGTAACAGTTTTCCTGAAAATCGCGAAAAACCTAAAATTACATCATTTTTGTCAAATATCTCGATAACTGCTTAAGATTGAATAACGCTCAATACGTCATTAGTTGCGTATTAAATTGCTCTTTTATAAGCATTAGTGAAAAAAGAAGAAATTGTTACAGTTTTCCTGAAAATCGCGAAAAACCTAAAAATTACATCATTTTTGTCAAATATCTCGATAACCGCTTAAGATTGAATAACGCTCAATACGTCATTAGTTGCGTATTAAATTGCTCTTTTATAAGCATTAGTGAAAAAAGAAGAAATTGTAACAGTTTTCCTGAAAATCGCGAAAAACCTAAAATTACATCATTTTTGTCAAATATCTCGATAACTGCTTAAGATTGAATAACGCTCAATACGTCATTAGTTGCGTATTAAATTGCTCTTTTATAAGCATTAGTGAAAAAAGAAGAAATTGTTACAGTTTTCCTGAAAATCGCGAAAAACCTAAAATTACATCATTTTTGTCAAATATCTCGATAACCGCTTAAGATTAAATAACGTTCAATACGTTGTTAGTTGCGTATTAAATTGCTCTTTCATAAGCATTAGTGAAAATTGAAGAAATTGTAACAGTTTTCCTGAAATTCGCGAAAAACCTAAAAATTACATAATTTTTGTCAAATATTTCGATAACCGTTTAAGATTGAATAACGTTCAATACGTCATTAGTTGCGTATTAAATTGCTCTTTCATAAGCATTAGTGAAAATTGAAGAAATTGTAACAGTTTTCCTGAAAATCGCGAAAAACCTAAAAATTACATCATTTTTGTCAAATATCTCGATAACCGCTTAAGATTGAATAACGTTCAATACGTCATTAGTTGCGTATTAAATTGCTCTTTCATAAGCATTAGTGAAAAAAGAAGAAATTGTAACAGTTTTCCTGAAAATCGCGAAAAACCTAAAAATTACATCATTTTTGTCAAATATCTCGATAACCGCTTAAGATTGAATAACGTTCAATACGTCATTAGTTGCGTATTAAATTGCTCTTTCATAAGCATTAGTGAAAATTGAAGAAATTATAACAGTTTTCCTGAAAATCGCGAAAAACCTAAAAATTACATCATTTTTGTCAAATATCTCGATAACCACTTAAGATTGAATAACGATCAATACGTCATTAGTTGCGTATTAAATTGCTCTTTCATAAGCATTAGTGAAAATTGAAGAAATTGTAACAGTTTTCCTGAAAATCGCGAAAAACCTAAAAATTACATCATTTTTGTCAAATATTTCGATAACCGCTTAAGATTGAATAACGATCAATACGTCATTAGTTGCGTATTAAATTGCTCTTTCATAAGCATTAGTGAAAAAAGAAGAAATTGTAACAGTTTTCCTGAAAATCGCGGAAAACCTAAAATTACATCATTTTTGTCAAATATCTCGATAACCGCTTAAGATTAAATAACGTTCAATACGTCGTTAGTTGCGTATTAAATTGCTCTTTCATAAGCATTAGTGAAAATTGAAGAAATTGTAACAGTTTTCCTGAAATTCGCGAAAAACCTAAAAATTACATCATTTTTGTCAAATATCTCGATAACCGCTTAAGGTTGAATAACGTTCAATACGTCATTAGTTGCGTATTAAATTGCTCTTTCATAAGCATTAGTGAAAATTGAAGAAATTGTAACAGTTTTCCTGAAATTCGCGAAAAACCTAAAAATTACATCATTTTTGTCAAATATCTCGATAACCGCTTAAGATTGAATAACGTTCAATACGTCATTTGTTGCGCATTCTAATGCTCTTTCATAAGCAGTTGAGAGAATTACATAAAGTCTTACGGTTTTCCTGTAAATTGCAAAAAACTAAAAAAAAACTTAATTTTCGCTTATTACTCGAAAACCAAATAAGATTGAATAACTTTCAATACGTCATTTGTTGCGTATTCTAATGCTCTTTCATAAGCAGTTGAGAGAATTACATAAAGTCTTACGGTTTTCCTGTAAATTGCAAAAAACTAAAAAAAAACTTAATTTTCGCTTATAACTCGAAAACCAGATAAGATTGAATAACGTTCAATATGTCATTTGTTGCGCATTCTAGTGCTCTTTCATAAGCAGTTGAGAGAATTACATAAAGTCTTACGGTTTTCCTGTAAATTGCAAAAAACTAAAAAAAAACTTAATTTTCGCTTATTACTCGAAAACCAGATAAGATTGAATAACGTTCAATATGTCATTTGTTGCGTATTCTAATGCTCTTTCATAAGCAGTTGAGAGAATTACATAAAGTCTTACGGTTTTCCTGTAAATTGCAAAAAACTAAAAAAAAACTTAATTTTCGCTTATAACTCGAAAACCAGATAAGATTGAATAACGTTCAATACGTCATTTGTTGCGCATTCTAGTGCTCTTTCATAAGCAGTTGAGAGAATTACATAAAGTCTTACGGTTTTCCTGTAAATTGCAAAAAACTAAAAAAAAACTTAATTTTCTCTTATAACTCGAAAACCAGATAAGATTGAATAACGTTCAATACGCCATTTGTTGCGTATTCTAGTGCTCTTTCATAAGCAGTTGAGAGAATTACATAAAGTCTTACGGTTTTCCTGTAAATTGCAAAAAACTAAAAAAAAACTTAATTTTCTCTTATAACTCGAAAACCAGATAAGATTGAATAACGTTCAATACGCCATTTGTTGCGTATTCTAGTGCTCTTTCATAAGCAATTGAGAGAATTACATAAAGTCTTACGGTTTTCCTGTAAATTGCAAAAAACTAAAAAAAAACTTAATTTTCGCTTATTACTCGAAAACCAGATAAGATTGAATAACGTTCAATATGTCATTTGTTGCGTATTCTAATGCTCTTTCATTAGCAGTTGAGAGAATTACATAAAGTCTTACGGTTTTCCTGTAAATTGCAAAAAACTAAAAAAAAACTTAATTTTCGCTTATTACTCGAAAACCAGATAAGATTGAATAACTTTCAATACGTCATTTGTTGCGTATTCTAATGCTCTTTCATAAGCAGTTGAGAGAATTACATAAAGTCTTACGGTTTTCCTGTAAATTGCAAAAAACTAAAAAAAAACTTAATTTTCGCTTATTACTCGAAAACCAGATAAGATTGAATAACTTTCAATACGTCATTTGTTGCGTATTCTAATGCTCTTTCATAAGCAATTGAGAGAATTACATAAAGTCTTACGGTTTTCCTGAAAATTGCAAAAAACTAAAAAAAAACTTAATTTTCTCTTATAACTCGAAAACCAGATAAGATTGAATAACGTTCAATACGCCATTTGTTGCGTATTCTAGTGCTCTTTCTTAAGCAGTTGAGAGAATTACATAAAGTCTTACGGTTTTCCTGTAAATTGCAAAAAACTAAAAAAAAACTTAATTTTCGCTTATAACTCGAAAACCAGATAAGATTGAATAACGTTCAATATGTCATTTGTTGCGTATTCTAATGCTCTTTCATAAGCAGTTGAGAGAATTACATAAAGTCTTACGGTTTTCCTGTAAATTGCAAAAAACTAAAAAAAAACTTAATTTTCGCTTATAACTCGAAAACCAGATAAGATTGAATAACGTTCAATATGTCATTTGTTGCGTATTCTAGTGCTCTTTCATAAGCAGTTGAGAGAATTACATAAAGTCTTACGGTTTTCCTGTAAATTGCAAAAAACTAAAAAAAAACTTAATTTTCTCTTATAACTCGAAAACCAGATAAGATTGAATAACGTTCAATACGCCATTTGTTGCGTATTCTAGTGCTCTTTCATAAGCAGTTGAGAGAATTACATAAAGTCTTACGGTTTTCCTGTAAATTGCAAAAAACTAAAAAAAAACTTAATTTTCGCTTATTACTCGAAAACCAGATAAGATTGAATAACATTCAATATGTCATTTGTTGCGTATTCTAATGCTCTTTCATAAGCAGTTGAGAGAATTACATAAAGTCTTACGGTTTTCCTGTAAATTGCAAAAAACTAAAAAAAAACTTAATTTTCTCTTATAACTCGAAAACCAGATAAGATTGAATAACGTTCAATACGCCATTTGTTGCGTATTCTAGTGCTCTTTCTTAAGCAGTTGAGAGAATTACATAAAGTCTTACGGTTTTCCTGTAAATTGCAAAAAACTAAAAAAAAACTTAATTTTCTCTTATAACTCGAAAACCAGATAAGATTGAATAACGTTCAATACGCCATTTGTTGCGTATTCTAGTGCTCTTTCATAAGCAGTTGAGAG